>JAXQQM020093107.1:0-10377 GCA_034641835.2 Pinus albicaulis
CTGTTGAGATTGCAACAAGATGATGAGATTAGTGAAAAGAAGTCACCTTCACTAAGTGGGCCCGCAGGCTATTTTTGGCGCAAAGTCTATTTGTAGACTATGTCTATTTTTAGACATATGTATCATGTTCTATGAGTTGCAGGATGCTATTTGTGGATGGTTGGTCAAGTCGGGAAAAATAGATGGACTTATATTTTTAGACATACTGGGCGGAATCTATTTTTAGATTGCTAGTCTAAAAATAGATATGTCGAATATTATTAGCTCTTAATAATATTTGGACTCTAAACATTATCTTATCCTCTTGGAGCACTTCAGTTAAGTGCACAGAAGTGGCACATGCAGCTAACAGAAGGAATTACGCTATTACTGAGGGTCAAGTGGAGCTATTGCATGTTGACTTTAGTTAGAACTCAGGTGATAGAGTTTGGTGGAGTTGATTGAGGAAGTTAGTGGAGTTGTATTCAGTTTAACTCAGTTAAACATAGTTGAGCTAGTTGTATCTAGTCTAACTGATTGTTACAATAGTGAGAGTGGTGTGAATTAATTATTAATTAATTCACTAATTATTAACTAATATATCAACTAAAGAATACATCAGTTAACTTCAGTGCATGGACAGTTTCAGCGGAGACCAGTGAAGAGGTAAGTGAAAGAGTAGTGTGACTATACTGGTGCATGAGTTAGCACCACACATTGATGGAGATGCCAATGAGGATTGTGCAGTGCATACTATAGGGATTCGAACTCAGGTGGAGCCATTATTCATCTTGGATTGCACAGTAGAGGCAGGCAAACAGGTGGAGCAGATTGGAGCATGTGTTTTGTATGATTTGAGCTTGTGTAGTGTGTAACAATTGGAGATTGTACTGAGAGCTTGTGAGGATTTTGTACAATGATTGTTACATGATCTCTATCATTATAATATATATATATTTTGGGGTTTTCATCTTTAATCTTTCCCATAAATACTGTGTTTATATGTGTGATTTTTTATGGTTTTAATGTGCGCATGCGATTGTTTATATTTTCGCAAATCGATGATCAATAGTAGAAGAGGTTATGTATTATGCATGAAGCTCAAATAGTGTGTGATCAGGATAATATCGGTGAATAATTTAACATTTATTCAAATTTCTACATGGTATCAGAGCGATATTGATCATTGGAGCAATTGCAAGACATTGAAGCGGTTGAGTTTTGTGCTGGTGGAATTCGAATTTGCAGCAGTGTTTTCTTGGTGTCGAAGTTGAGATGTCTTTCAATGAATTGCGATTGGAGTATTCCCTTGAGGGCAGCTCGAATTATATTGCATGGAAGGACAGGACGGAGGCAATGTTAGATGACAATGGGTTGAAGGATTTCATAGATGCTAAAGTCCCAAAGCCTACTTCTAGCGATGCTGCCGTAATTGAGGCTTGGAAAAAGAAGACAACAAAGTGTCGAAGGATTCTGTTGGAGAGCGTGAAGGATCACATAGTGTCCATCCTGCATGGTAAGGCTTCTCCATTCTTGATGTGGAAAGCCTTGACAGATTTATTCCAAAGAAAGAGCGACCAGAGGAAGTTGGCGCTCAAGGATAAACTCAGAAACATAAAGATGGAGAAAGGCGACAGTATGCCCAAGTACCTCACGAAGTTCATCCAATGCAAGGATGAGCTGGGAAGTGTGGGGGTGACTGTTGATGATGAGGACTTGGTGAGATTGGCTCTCCTTGGGTTTCCAAAGAGTTGGCATTCCTATCAGGACTCTGTCAATGGTCGGGAGAAATTGCCAGGATGGGAGCGACTTTGGTCGGATCTTGTGCAAGAGGAGATAAGGTGGAGTACCAGGGACAGATCTTCATCAAATAACTTTGATGAAGAGAATTGCGCTTTGGATGTAAAAGAAAAGAAGGGGAAGATCAAGAAATCTTCTCATTCTGGTGCGAAAGGCAAGAAGCAGGACATGTCCAAGGTGAAGTGCTTTCACTGTCACCAACACGGACATTATGCCACAAATTGTCCGCAAAAGAAGAAAAATAAGCAGGTTGCTGGATCTGCAGCTGGAGAGGCCTTAGCCTCACAGTTTGAGCTGGATTTTTCGCTGATCGCATGCTTGGTCTCAAGTGTGATGGGTTCAGTGTGGTTTCTGGACAGTGGTGCGTCTTTTCAGATGACAAGAGATCGAGATTTGTTTACTGATCTGGATGAGAAAGATCTTGGAGTGCACATCGAGATGGGCGATGATGGTAGATACAGTGCGACCGGTATTGGTACCATTTCCTTTGAGAGGGAGTCTAGTAAATCCTTCGTATTGAAGGATGTGATGCATGTTCCAGGATTGAAGAAGAATCTTATCTCTGTGGTGATGTTAGAAGACAAGGGATATGATGTTGTCTTTAGCAAGGGAAAGGCTTTCCTGCGCAGTAAGGCAACTGGTGAGACCCGGAGGATAGGGGTTCAAGTTAAGAACCTTTATCAATAGCAGGTAGATGGCTGCGCAACAATGGCAAGCAAGGCAGAAGGAGTGGTGAGCCGGGATGATGGCAAGCTGTGGCACCGAAGATTGGGCCACCTTCACCATGGAGCTTTGAAGATACTGCAGCAGATTTCTACTGGGCTTCCTAAAGGCACTCTTGCGCATTCAGATCAGTGCAAGGGGTGTACCTTGGGAAAATTTGTGAAAGCCACCTTTCACGAGAAGGACAATCGCGCCATGACGATCCTTGAGAGAATTCACACAGACGTGTGTGGAACTTTCTCAACAGCTTCGACAGCAAAGCACAGGTATTATGTGATATTTTTTGATGATTTTTCTCGTAAGTGCTGGATCTCCTTCATGCAGAAGAAGAGCGAGACATACTCAAATTTCTGTGAGTTCAAGGCGCTGGTTGAGAAAGAATCGGGGAAGCAGGTGAAGGCTCTTAGGAGCGACAATGGTGGTGAATTCATCTCTGGTGAATTCAAGGATTTTTGCAGCGCAGAAGGAATTCGAAGAGAGCTCATAGCACCTCATAACCCACAACAGAATGGGGTTTCTGAGACAAAGAACAGAACGATCGTGGGTGCTGCATGAGCGATGTTGCATGATCTTGGCCTACCCATTCACTTGTGGGTGGAGGCATGCAATACTGCAATATATGTGCAGAACTGTTGTCCTCACAGGATACTTTGCATGAGTACACCCGAGGAGGCGTTTTCTGGTAAGAGGCCTGATATTTCCCATTTGAGGATTTTTGGTTCACCTGTTTACATTCATGTGACGAAGGATGCCAGGAAGAAGCTGGAGACGACTGCAGAGGTTGGGATATTTGTGGGGTAAACTGATATGCCCCACAACTATCGTGTGTATTTTCCAGACATTCGCAAGATTGTTGTGCGACGGGATATCAAATTTCAGGAGGAGAAAGCCGTGAAGTGTTCGCTTGAGAGGGAGCCACACTTTCATGTAGATGAGGAGTTATTAGTTCCTAAGGATGAGCCTCAGGATGTGGATCAGCCACAGGAGGAGGTTCATGGAGTGGAAGAGACCACTCATGCAGCGCCAACCATTAGAGGGCGGAAGCGCACTACAGAAGCTGAGCGACTGGCTCAAGATGCAGAGAAGGTTGTAGGAGCACCTACATCATAGCGCAGACAGAGACAGTCACCTGACCGGTATACTGGATACATGGCTCTTGTGAGCAAGTGTATCGTGGCAGAGCCATCCTCTTTCGAGGAAGCTGTGGAGGATCCCGCATGGGTAGATGCCATGGTGGAAGAGTATGATTCGATTGTCAGAAACAATGCATGGGAGATTGTCCCAAGGCCAGAAGGGAAATCAGTGGTGGGTTCGAGATGGATCTACAAATTGAAGCAGGCAGCTGAAGGGAGTGTGGAGAAGTATAAGGCAATATTTGATGCCCGAGGCTTTTCACAGATTGAGGGGATCGATTATGAGGAGACCTTTGCACCTGTCACAAGGTATTCTTCCATACGGATGATTCTTGCTCTCTCAGCATAGATGGGGTGGCACATTCATCAGATGGATGTGAAGACTGCGTTCCTCAATGAGCTGATTGAGGAGGAGGTGTACATAGAGCAGCCCGAAGGTTTCGAGATCTTCAGCAGCGAGTTGCATGTGTGCAGGCTCAAGAGAGCGCTGTATGGGTTGAAACAAGCACCTCATGCTTGGTACACACAGATAGACAATTATTTCACCGGACTTGGATTCTCCAAGAGTGAGGTGGATCCGAACCTATACCAGATTGTGGTGGAGGGTAAGTTGTTGATCATTGTACTTTATGTAGATGATTTGATTTTGACAGGTGATGAGCTTTTGATACTCTCATGCAAGGATGATCTTGCAAAAGAGTTTGAGATGAAGGACTTGGGCCTTCTTCATTATTTCCTGGGATTGGAAATTTGGCAGCGCAGTGATGGACTGTTTGTTTCTCAGGGTAAGTATGCCTGGGAGATACTGGAGAAGTTCAACATGCATGGCTGCAAGCCTGTTGATACTCCTCTTCCTGGTGGATGGAGGAAGGAGGATGCTACTTCGACGGAGGTAGTGGATGCCACTGTTTATCGACAGTTGGTGGGGTCGCTTATGTATCTGGTCAATACATGACCCGACATATGCTATGCTGTTAACCAGCTTTCACAAGCTATGGTTAAGCCTACCAAGCTCTTTTGGAAGGCAGGGAAGCATGTATTGAGATATCTCAGAGGCACATCGGGATATGGATTATGGTACATACAGTCGGATGAGGTGAAGCTGTGTGGCTTCACGGATGCAGATTGGGCAGGGAGCCCAACGGACAGAAAGAGCACATTTGGAGGGATTTTCAGTATCGGGTTGACAGCAATTTCTTGGTATAGCAGGAAGCAGAGATCCGTGGCACTCAGTTCAACAGAGTCCGAGTATATGGCAGCGAGTTTGGCTGCATGCGAGGCTATATGGATGAGGAAGATCCTGGTCGGGTTGTTCGGTTCACACTTAGAGCCTACTATGATTTATTGTGATAATCAGAGTTGCATCAAACTCTCGGTTAATCCAGTATTTCATGATAGATCTAAACACATTGACATCCGGTATCATCATATCAGAGATTGTGTGCAGCGAAGAATCATGTTACTTTCATACATTCCTATGGAGGATCAGGATGCTGATATCTTGACGAAGGCGCTCACCAGGAGAAAATTCGAATACCACAGAGGCAGGATAGGGGTTGCAGATAATCCATATCTTGTTGAGAGGGAGTGTTGAGAATGCAACAAGATGATGGAGCTTAGTGAAAAGAAGTCACCTTCACTAAGTGGGCCCACAGGCTATTTTTGGCGCAAAGTCTATTTTTAGACTATGTCTATTTTTAGACATATGGATCATGTTCTATGAGTTGCAGGATGCTATTTGTGGATGGTTGGTCAAGTCGGAAAAAATAGATGGACTTCTATTTTTAGACATATTGGGCGGAATCTATTTTTAGATTGCCGGTCTAAAAATAGATATGTCGAATATTATTAGCTCTTAATAATATTTAGACTCTAAACATTATCTTATTCTCTTGGAGCACTTCAGTTAAGTGCACAGAAGTGGCACATGCAGCTGACAGAAGGAATTACGCTATTCCTAGGGTTTAGTGGAGCTATTGCATGTTGACTTCAGTTAGAAATCAGGTGACAGAGTTTGGTGGAGTTGATTGAGGAAGTTAGTGGAGTTGTATTCAGTTTAACTCAGTTAAACATAGTTGAGCTAGTTGTATCTAGTCTAACTGATTGATACACTAGTGAGAGTGGTGTGAATTAATTATTAATTAATTCACTAATTATTAACTAATTGTTGGAACACCTAATCCTCCATGGGTAGATGTGGAATGCGAAAAGTCACAATGGAGTCCAAGTGACCTTGGAATATGAAACCAAGAGTCACACCATTGTATTATAAATGTACATCATGTATAATGGAAAAAATAAGAAAGCCTCACGCTTATCCTTCATTGTGTTGAGTCTCTTGTGTGTGTGTGTTTATTCTTCTCATACACCATGTGTGTGTCTTAACATGGTGTTTAACATGGTATCAAAGCGGGCGATTGTTGGCCCTGCTCCAAATTGAGTGAGCCATTTGTGTTTATGGCCTGTTCATATCTGCAAAATTTTTTGACATTTTTGCAACACTCAGAGTTTCTGCAGCAGTGTTTTTGCCGTCATTCAGAAGTGTTTTGAAGAGGAGCAGCATTCAAAATCCTAGCATTCAGAAAGTGGTTTTGGAGAAGGAGTAGCATTCAGAAATTGGCAGCATTCCGACATTGGTTTTGAAAAAAAAAAGAGCAGCATTGTGCATTTGAAGGTTTTCATTATGAACTTCCATGCAATTTCTGCTGCCCACTTTAAATTCTGCATTTTGAAGAGCTGTTGAAATAGTTTAAAGAGGGTTTCTGAAGAAGTTTCTGGATTTTTACTGCTAAAATTCTCTGGAAAATTTTGCATTTTTAAAGTCCATTTTCCTGTTGTTGGGCTACTGGAAATATTTCTAAGTTTTCACTGAAAGATTTTTGAGTTTTCTGCAAATCTCTAATTCTGCATTCTGCTGCTAGAAGAAGTACATTTTCTGCTACTGAAAGAAAATTTCTGATTCTGCAAATTCTCCATTTTTCCTTTCCTGTATATTACTCCTCTGCTGTATTTTACTCTACTATGATGTTATATTTAAAAAAAGAAAAATTAAATTAAAAATTTAAAAAAAAAATATAAAAAAATATAAAAAAATCTGCAACTTGGCCTTTCGGCCCCCTCTTTACCTCTGCAACCCATTACAATCTGTAACCTCCATCCCCAGCTCCCTCACGGCATCTGTCATTCCCTTACGCGCTCTCAACACAAATCTTATAACTCCATGGCTCATCACCCTTATCACTCCATGCAAAAAACCCCGTCGACCCACTCACAAGCTCTCCCTCTTTGCGTCAACACGAACTCTCCACTCGCCCTTACCCCCTGCAAATCCTCCCATTCGCTCGACTCAAGCTCACGTCCCTCCCTCAACATACGTCCTCAATCCTAGTTCTGCATATCCACACTCCCCTATCGATTTAACCACCCATACGCTCCCCTCACCCACGACTCCTCTCCCTCACCCTTATCACTCCGCCTCCCCTCACACCTTACACCCTATGCACTCCTGCAACTCACCCCAGCGCTCAACGCTTAATGCCCCTTCTCCCTTCAATGCATCGACCACGTCCTCCCATTCTGCTTGACCCCCCCCCATTCCATTCGCTCAGCTTTTCAATTAAAATTCCCCTTTATTACATTTAACAATACCTCCCATTTCTAATCACACCCCCTCCCCCCCCCCCCCCCCCCCCCCCCCCCCCATGTAATAAATATTAACCAATACCTCCCTTGCTTTTTTAAAATCCATTTTTATATTTTTAATTTTAATATCTGCCTCCCATTTCATATAATAAATTCCCCCCTCCTTTTAAATTCTCCCACCTCTCCATTTAAATTCGTTTTTTAATTTTTAATTTTTTGTGTTTAATTCCCCTCCTCCCATTTTAATAACCCTCCTCTATTTCATTTCAATTTAAAAATTAAAAAAATTTCATTTTAATTTAATTTCCATTCCTTTTCTCCATTCTTAATTAACTTCCTTTTAATTAATTAATTTTTTTAATTTTTAATTAATTAAAAAAGAAAAAGAAAAAAAACAAACAAACAAACAAACAGGAGAGAGAGAGGAAGAGAGAGAAAATGAACAGCAGTAAATGAAGAGAAAATGGACAGTATACATAGTGAAAAGAGAAGATTTTCCATTTTATGATTTGTGGCATACATAAGGGTGAATTTCTAAAGAAATTGACATTTGAAGACAAGTTGTTATTGGTGCAAAACAACTCTTTGAAGGAAAAATCAGCTACCTTAAAGGCTTCTTGCACAAGTTGTTTTTGCTGCACATTCAAATATTGTATTGAACTGACATTGATTTGCATCTTCATTCAAGACTTGAAGTGTATTTGAGTTGAAAAATTGTTGATTTTCCTCCATCATTTGAGGAGCACATTTTGTACTATGAGATTTCCATAGTTGGAAATTCTTTGGAGTCATTTGTATTTGTTGTTGAGTCACATTGTAAACGGGTGCATTTTCGGTTGTAGCCGACACCCTTTCAGTTTTTGAGCCTAAGTTGTTGAAAATGGCCAAAATCAATGAGGCATTAGAATTGTTGAATAACCTCATTCATTCCAATGTTGATGACATGATAAAAATGAGCAAGGATGCTCTTTGTAACATTCAAAGTTGTTTACTAGATGCACAAGAAAAGATTGAGTTTTTGCAGCTGGAATCTCAGCTCCAGCAAGATGAACTTCAGCAAAAGAGTCACCATTCTGAACCTGTTTCTGTTCAGAAGATTGAGAAAGACTCCCATCAGCAGCAAGTCGATAAAGTTGCATTTGATCCACATTCAGTTCCTTGTACAAGAGCAGATGTACATGCGGATGCAACAGTTCAACCTGCACTTCTCAAGCCCATCATCAGACCTTGGGAAGAGCTTGTCCACAACAAGCACCGAACTGGTCTTGGATATGACAAGGATGTGTCCTTTCATATTCCAAACTACACAAAGCCCATCAAATTTCAGAGTGCCGGATTCCTATATGATAGTTCACCTGCAGCTGTTCCATATCCTGTTCCACAACCACAACAGATTGAAAAATGCCAACACTGTGATCGAGTTGGCCATATGAAAGATCACTGTTTTGATCTTCATCCATGTAAGCACTGTGGTCAGCAAACCCATTCTTCAGACAGATGCTTAAAAAACAAGCCTCCTGCAAGAACAAAGATTCATCTTGGATGGATCGTTTCTTGGCAATGGGCATCAGCAGCCAAGAAGATATTTACGACACATGTTAAAACTTGTTCACGGATATTGAGCAAACTTGCAGTTGAGTTTTCGCCATCATCTCACCTTGTCCCTGACATGGGGGAAAATGGTGGTCATGTCTCTGAAACTTGACGACGGATGAGACGAGCACGAGCCCTGGTCGTCATTCGGTTCTCAGATTTGTGAGGAGACACGGTTCAGCAGGCATGCCTTCGGTTGGTGGACAACCTTCAACCATCATCTTTGGTTGGTGGATAACCTAAAACCATCACAGGTAGTAGACCTCCCTTCTTTTAGGTTGAAGGTCTCCCTTTCATATATGAGGAACACTTCCTCTAGCAGAAGCCTTCAGCTTCTTGCCAGCTTTGGTTGAGTTCCAGGAAATGCTTCAAAGCATTCTAGAGTTGTTGGTAATCCTAAAACCATCACAGGTAGTAGACCTCCCTTCTTTTAGGTTGAAGGTCTCCCTTTCATATATGAGGGACACTTCCTCTAGCAGAAGCCTTCAGCTTCTTGCCGGTTTGAAAGGATTCAGGAGGCACAAAAAATTTTGCGTTCCAGTGTTGGTGGTCATCCTTAAACCACCTCTTTTTTTCCAACATTTCAGAGAGTTGATTCAGCCCAATTGCTGCCATGTATACTTTGCATATTTGTATTACAACTCTTTTCTTGGACCCACACATACCCCTTCGGATTAAGGGGGGATGTTGGAACACCTAATCCTCCATGGGTAGATGTGGAATGCGAAAAGTCACAATGGAGTCCAAGTGACCATGGAATTTTAAACCAAGAGTCACACCATTGTATTATAAATGTACATCATGTATAATGGAAAAAATAATAAAGCCTCACGCTTATCCTTCATTGTGTTGAGTCTCTTGTGTGTGTGTGTTTATTCTTCTCATACACCATGTGTGTGTCTTAACATGGTGTTTAACACTAATAAATCAACTAAGGAATACATCAGTTAACTTCAGTGCATGGACAGTTTCAGTGGAGACCAATGAAGAGGTAGGTGAAAGAGCAGTGTGACTATCAGTTGTGACTATACTGGTGCATGAGTTAGCACCACAAATTGATGGAGATGCCAATGAGGATTGCGCAGTGCATACCAGAGGGATTCGAACTCAGGTGGAGCCATTATTCATCTTGGATTGCGCAGTAGAGGCAGGCAAACAGGTGGAGCAGATTGGAGCATGTGTTTTGTATGATCTGAGCTTGTGCAGTGTGTAACAATTGGAGATTGTACTGAAAGCTTGTGAGGAGTTTGTACAATGATTGTTACATGATCTCTATCATTATAATATACAGATAGTTGGGGGTTTTCAGCTTTAAGCTTTCCCATAAATATTGTGTTTATATGTGTGATTGTTTATGGTTTTAATGTGCGCATGCGATTGTTTATATTTCCGCAAATTGATGATCAATAGTAGAAGAGGTTATGTATTATGCATGAAGCTCAAATTGTGTGTGATCAGGATAATCTCGGTGAATAATTTAACAGTTATTCAAATTTCTACATCTTCG
>JAXQQM020062160.1:0-50562 GCA_034641835.2 Pinus albicaulis
TCTGCTTCTGCAATATGTCATGGTTCTTGTAGAAATTTGAATAATAGCTGAATTATTCACCGATATTATCCTGATTACACACTATTTAAGCTTCATGCATAATACATAACCTCTTCTACAATTGATCATCAATATGCGGAAATAGAAAGCAGTCGCATGCGCTCATTAAAACATAATCAAGCACACATATCAACACAGGATGTAATGGGGAAAGAAATAGATGAAAACCCCCAACTATCTGTATATTATAATGATAGAGAACATGTAACAATACATAGCACAAAGCTCTCACAGCTCTCAGCACTATCTCAATGCTACACACAAAACTAGTTATGAAGATGAACAAGTCATAGGTTCAAATCTCCTCCACAAGTCTGCCTGCCTCTACTGCGCAATCCAAGTTGATTAATGATGAGATCCAAGTTCGAATCCCACTAGCTCCAATTGCGCAATCCTCATTGGCAATCTCCATCAATGTGTGTGCAAATCTCATGCACAATCATGGTCACAACTGATAGTCACACTCACCCTTTCACCCACCTCTAACACTGGTCTCCACTGAACTGTCCATGCATTGCGGTTAACTGATGTGTTCTTTAGTTGATTTATGAGTTAATAATTAGTGAATTAATTAATAATTAATTCACACCACTCATCACTAGTGTATTTGTCAGTTAGACTAAATACAACTAGTTCAACTAAGTTAAACCGAACACAACTCCACCAACTGTCTCATCAACTCTGTTTGTGCTCAACCTAGTCTCCTAAATTGAGTTCATTTAATTGTCAACCAGGGTTGGTAAACTGCTGAAGTGTGGTGCACTATATGTGCCTAGGTATTTGTTTTTTACTGCGTTGTGTCTATTGTTTTATGATGTTTTTGGGTTTTTATGGTTTTATGTTCGCAAAGGAAAGAACTAAATTCTGGTGGAAAGAAGCTACTGGTTAAAAATAGAGTGAAGCCTAAATTATGGATGACAAATGATAAATGCAAATACTGAAATAGAACCAAACCTAAACTATGACTTAGCAAAATACAAAGCTTGATAATGACTTCAAGAAAATAAATCACAACATGAGCTTAACTTGTCCAATTCATTCATTAAAGATGTTTTGGAAGAGCTTGAGAAATGGGAAGTTAAGTGTAAATAAAGTTCTCCTAACTAAACAATTAAACAATCAACTTATAATGATACAACATCCCATCTATGATTAAAGGTTTGTTGAAACATATTTGGAAAAGAACATTTGTAACATCATAAGATCTCTACTCTAAAAATAGCTCCTAATTCTATTCCGCAACTTAGTTTAACACCACTAAACCTCACTCAAAAGTTATAGATTTCCTTTTAGAATAGTCTTTGAGGAAAGGCTTGTTTGTGAAATGGTAAAAAGGTTGCAAAAGTACTCCAGGCCTTAGACTGATACTATCTTCTGTCCATATGATTATGAGTTAATATAGGTTTGGAACAAAAGAAGTTTTGTAAATAATGAAGACCGTGGTATGTAAGTTTAACAACTAATGCAATTTAAAATGCAATGGATGGCAACTAAACTTGGAATGTAAATACAGTGAGCTAAGCTAGAACTGAACTAGGGTGCTACTAGTCTACAGTGAATAGTGCTGAACTAAAAAGCCATTATCAAACTTAAAACGAAATAACAGAGCATGAACTAAATGCAATTTGCCTCCGGAGTACTCTAACTAAGTTATCATGCCATTAATATAATGGATTCTACAGCCTATTTTGTCCATCATGAATGGTATTCTGGAAGAGCTTGTTAGAACAATCCTGGCTGTACAATTCAATGCATTTGAATGCAAACATGAAAACTGAAAGCAAATACAATTAAAAACTAAGACATCACAGCTATTTCCTACTCGTTGTTATGATGTTTTGGAAGAGATTTTTAAGAGTAAGATCAGCTATGCTACTTAGTGAAAACGAGAAACTAAATCCTACAGTATCACAGTTATGCCTTGGTCATCATTATGATATCTTGGAAGAGTTTACTAGAGTAAGTTTTAACTGTGATAATGAACTAAAGGAATTGCAAATAAAATCTATCACACTACAGCCATTTCTCATTCATTATAATGATCTTTTGGAAGAGTTTCTTAGAACAAGTATAGATATAATGATAAATAAAATTAACTATGAACGTAAACTTCAAAAACTTGAAAACGAACTAAGATACTTATCTAAATTGCAAAAGTAAAGCCACTCAGGAGGCAGGGGCCCTCTACCGCCAGAGTAGCACGAAATCTAGCTCAAGATCAACTCAATGCGTTCAAAGAAATGTTGTCTTCTTCATTAAAGGAAAATGACTTAAAACAGAGTATTCTTGGTCTTCAGAAATATAGCAGTCAATTCATGAAATCTAATCAAAATCTAGAACTTGTCTCTCGGTTTACCGAGTTACATTTATAGCAAATCTTCATAACAGAACTTGAGAGAATACGGGGATCACTCTCTTTTCATATCAAAATCGGACTAGAACTCTAAAGGTGACAGCGTAGAATGACAAAGGACATCTGGACTGTTCTTGTCCTATTACGAGTCTGTCTCCTTGTGTGAGCTCCCACGTACAAAACCACGTCCATAATTCCGTTCAATCTTCATGGTGAGCAACAAACGCTGAGGACATGATGTGGAATACACCCATGTGTGGTTTTTCCTGAGAGGACATCTGGAACATGCTTGAACGTGAAGACAGCTACAGAATTGGCGACTAGCTACGAAATGTGTGCATTCTGTAGCTAGTTTCAGTTCGAAATGTATTACAATGACAAAATCACAAAACTTAGCAAGTTAGCCATGATATTAATTCTTAAAGAAATTTTAACTAATTTCATTGATCATTTGAGCCTGGGATTAACAATGGAAAAAAGAAAATGGGGTGAAGTGTGATGGAAGAAAGAACAATTCAGCTCAACAAACTCTACCAAACTCTGCTACATGAGTTCTAACTTAAGTCAACCATGCAATAGCTCAACTAAACCCTAGGAATAGCGTAATTCCTTCTGTCAGTTGCATGTGCCAAATCCGTAGCTCGAACTGAAGTGCTCCAAGAGGATAAGATAATGTTTATAGTCCAAATATTATTAAGAGCTAATAATAATATTCGACTAATCTATTTTTAGACTGGCAGTCTAAAAATAGACTCCACCCAATGTCTAAAAATAGAGGTCCATATATTTTTACCAACTTCACCAACCATCCATAAATAGCATCTTGCAACTCATAGACCATGATCCATATGTCTAAAAATAGACATAGTCTAAAAATAGACTTTGCAACAAAATAGCCTCCTGCCCACTTAGTGAAGGCGACTTCATTTCACTAAGCTCCATCATCTTGTTGCATTTTCAACACTCCCTCTCAACAAGATATGGATTATCTGCAACCCCTATCCTGCCTCTGTGGTATTCAAATTTGCTCCTGGTGAGCGCCTTCGTCAAGATATCAGCATCCTGATCCTCCGTGGAATATATGAAAGTAACATGATTCTCCGCTGCACACAATCTCTGATATGATGGTACATGGTGTCAATGTGCTTGGATCTATCATGAAATACTGGATTAGTCGAGAGTTTAATGCAACTCTGGTTATCACAATAAATCACAGTAGGCTCCAAATGCAATTCAACAAATCTGCCTCAGAATTCTTCCTCATCCAAATAGCCTCGCATGCAAACAAGCTTGCTGCCATACTCGGCCTCCTCCGCGAATCAAGGCCACTGACTTCCGCTTCCAATGAACCAGTAGAAACGCTCAGTTAACATTTGATATTGAAGATCCCTCCAGATGTGCTCTTTCTGTCCGTTGGGCTCCCTGCCCAATCTGCATCCGTGAAGCCACATAGCTTCACCTCATCCTCCTGTCTGTACCACAATCCATATCCCGATGTGCCTCTCAGATAACGCAATACATGCTTGCCTGCCTTCCAGAAGAGCTTGGTTGGCTTAACCATAGCTTGTGAAAGCCGGTTAACAAAGATAGTGCTATATCGTGGGTCGTGTATTGACCGTGATACATAGCGCCACCCCACCAACTGTCGATAAACAGTGGCATCCACTACTTCCGCTGAAGTAGCATCCTCCTTCCTCCAACCTCCAGGAAGAGGAGTATCAACAGGCTTGCAGCCATGCATGTTGAACTTCTCCAGTATCTCCCAGGCATACTTACCCCGAGAAACAAACAGTCCATCACTGCGCTGCCAAATTTCCAATCCCAGGAAATAATGAAGGAGGCCCAAGTCCTTCATCTCAAACTCTTTTGCAAGATCCTCCTTGGATGAGAGTATCCGTTATTGCCCAAATCCGATATCCACCTTAGGTCAAGGAAGGCGGGATTCAGGGTAACACCAAACCACGCTCAGTCTGGTAGCTAGCCCTACCAGAACAGGAGAGGGCTCTCTCCTGGTCAATCTCAATGAAAATATTCAAAGGGGCTTGAGATGACTAAAAAAAAAACTCATCTTAGGCTAGATAAACAAATATGAGGGTTTGATTTCGATTTTTTTGGAAAAATGGGAAAGACAATTTTGGGCTTGGGGATGAGGCCAAATTCTTACGGAGTTCATGTTGGGGCAGGGTAGGCAATGAATTTGATGTCTTAGATCAAATGAATGGATTGAAAAGACTACTGAGGAGCTGAAGAGGGAAAGAGAGTGCAAGGATCCTCTCCAAACTGATGAAAACATAAAAAACTAAACAAAAGTCTAAGGCAGAGCACCATCAAATCAATGAATTCTACCTCAATTACTCATTTGTTTAATTCAGAAACATAGAGAAGGGAAATGGCATACATATAACATTAATGAAACTTACAATAACATGAGAAGAAAATCATCAAAACTCAGAAGCCACAAGGATCCCAATAAGTGCTGCAAAACTCTGGTCTTTCCTTTGCCAAAAACTGAAAATGGATATATAATGGAGTGCCAAACTTTTCCCAAGAGTCCAACCAGTCCAACCCTTGAAAATAACTCAGAAAATACATGATATAGACCAGCCCAACCCATTCCCATGCCTCTAGGGGTCTAGCTCATCCTTCTAGGAGCTGTTTCAACCAATTCTAAACATGGAATTGAAATCTAGGCAGCCAAACAACTTGCCTCTATATGCTAGGAAACTGATCCATTAATTTAATTTTCACTTTATAGTGAATGAATCCTCTAGAACAAGTAAAAACATTCCAAATTTACATCATAGCCACAAAATTACATCAATATAGAACAAAAATTACATCCAAAAGTGAAACTAGTCAAACTGGCCGAGTTTCTGAGCTGAAAAGTGAAAATTGGGCAAAATTCCTCTATGCGCCGCGCCGGAAAACTCAATGCGCCGTGCCACTTTGAGCCTATTTTTGGGGCACTTCCTGAAGTCCAAATCGAGCTCATGATAGTTCGTTGGAAAGCCCTGGATGTCTTCTATCCAACCCAAGTAGAATTTTTCAATTTGGATGTCATGTTCCCCTCCAAAAATGCAATCTCCCAGGACTGTTCTCATTGCAAAAGCGGCGTAAAGGTGATTTTCAAGGTGGTTTTTGGCCCTTTAGGCAGCTCATAATCCTGATGAAATCTCTCAGCCATTCCTGAGCATGAATAATTTACCATACAAAATCCAAAAATGTAAGGTTTTCCTCCAGAAGATCTCCCAAACGTAAGCGTGCGTCAGGTGGCGCGACGCGTTGGGCGGAAAAACCTGTTTTGTGACCAAAAATTCAAAAATGACAAAATTTTCTCCAAATTCCTTGAAATTTGGACTGAAGGTTCCTCATCAAGTATCATGCTCAGCCAAGGAAGCCTCGGCCAAAATTTGGAGCCGATCATCCCTATTCCGACGTTTCAGTGCCCTCCTGGTGCATGCATTTCAATGGTGAAGTCAATGATGATGTGTCGGTGTCCGTCTCCATGGTTTTGAAAGTCTATGCCAATGATATGTTTAGCTTGTTGAAAATGATAAATGAAGACTTGATGCCTTTGTCTCCAAGTGCCAAATGTGTGCCAAAGGGAAATGAGGGACTGTGAGGAATATGGAACAGTGGGGAAAAGTGGACTGTGGGAAATAGTACAATGGTAAAAATGTGGTTTCTGTCAAGTGAATTTAAAATGCAGGACAATCACTTGACATGTTTGGGATATTGGATTTGGGGATTTTTCTTAAATGATAGGGAAGGAGTAAGAAAAGGGAGTGAAAGGATTTAGGGATAGGGGTAATGGGAATGAGTGATAAATGGGATTATAAGGGAATAGGAAAGGGATATTAGGAATGCCATTGTGACAATGAGGAGGAAAAAGGACCACAGATGAGGAATGATTTTTGAACTAATTTGCACCAAAAATCAAACTTTTAAAACTTTAGATCCAAACCCTAAGGAGCAGTTTTGACAAGAAAGTAGGGTTTATATTTTCAATTTCCAAATTTCCAAATTCCTCCCTCCAAACAACACGCAACACCAGCTAAAATCAATGAAAAGAGCTCACAAACTTACTTGGAGCAAAAATAGTTGAGTCATTTTGCAAATTTGATGAAGTAGTAGCACAATTCTGCTTGGAGGCTCTGTGCGCCGCGCACCAACCCAATGTGTCGCGCCATAAATAGTGCATTTTGCAGGAGGCTTTTGGGGGCCTTCCCGGTGTCCAAATTGGGCGTGTGATAGCTCGTTGGAAAGAGTATTGAGTCTAATTTTCAAAACAAGTGGAATTTTCAATTTAGAGTTCATTTTCCTTGTCAAAAATCAAATCTCCCAAGACTGGTCAAAATGTGCAAGATCAGGCTGCTTCAAGGTAGAGTGTTGTTGCAATCAACTTTGGAAGGTCTTCCTAAACTCCAAATTGAGCTCATGATAGCTCATTGGAAATATATTTCTGTTTAGTTATCATTTGACTCATCAAGAAAGTAATTTTGCCAACCAAGCTAGGAGAAATATTGATTTTCCCAAGGCCACTTCAGAGGTGCATCCATTCTCCCGAGGCGATTGTATTTTTGACATTTCTCTCAAAAAATTACACCTGTGTAAAAATTGAAGGAGGTTTTTCTTCCTTGGCCTATTTTGGACAAAAACCTCTCTCAGGTTTCTGAAATTCATATTTTATTGCTCAGAAAAATCATTTGAGTGAAACCTATCCCGATGTGTGGAACAAGGGATTTGTCGAAATCAAGCGAAATGAAGGGGATAAGGGGCTTCAAAATCTTGGAAAAATTTTGAGAGGTAGGGAGGATGTTAAGAAGTAGGGGAAAGGGAATTTCAGAGATTGAGTGAGGGGAAGAGGTCCAAAAGGGAAAAACACATGCCTAGCCTAGAAAATTGTCAAGTTGTAGCAAGAAACTAGGGTTTGTGCGAAAATGAGGAATTTGGGGGATCTCAGTGATGGGAAGTGTTTAATAAGGTACATTAAGGATAGGGGAAGGCATATGAACATCAGGATACAAGTTTTGCTGATGAATTGACCATCCAAGAGAAATTACCTCCAAAATCCTAGGAGAGGGAAATGAAACTTACCTAGGCACAACTGAAGCATGAACAAGGTGTAAAATGACCCATTGGAACCTGGCATGATGATGACAACTCTCTGAATGATGGTACACTCAGCTAAATGGTGACATGGATCGAAATTTGGACAACTTTGACAAGAGTAAAAGCAAACCCTAGACCTAATGCCCAGTGACCAAATTTTGCTTGAAGACTCATTGAAATGACAAAATTTGACCTTGACACCTTAAAATCATTTTGTAAGAGCATGTTTGATCACTGAAGGAAGGTTGCAAAGGCCGACACCAGTATCAACAAATTTCATCTCCCGTCAAAATCATATCATCTACATAGCGTACAATGATCAACAACACAATCTCCTCTCCACCACACCTGCAAAAGTTAGACTGGCCACTCTTGGGAATCCAAGTCCGGGTGAAGTAATCGTCTATCCGTGTACCAAGCATGAGGTGCTTACTCAACCCGCATGCTCTCTTGAGTCCGGCAGACACATACACGACCGCTCGAAGATCTCAAACTTTCAGCCGCTCTGGCATTTAATTCCCAATGACTGAGGAACGCAGTCTTCACATCCATCTGATGAATGTGCCACCCCATCTGCGCTGAGAGAGCAAGGATCGTCCGTCTGGAAGAGTACCTTGCGACAGGTGCAAAAGTCTCCTCATAGTCAATCCCCTCGATCTGTGAGAAGCCACGGGCGACAAATCTCGCCTTGTACTTCTCCACACCCCCGTCAGCTGCCTGCTTCACCTTGTAGATCCATCGCGAACCTACAACTGATTTCCTCCTGGCCGGACGATCTCTACGCACCGTTTCGACAATCAAATCATACTCTTCCACCATGGCATCTACCCATGCGGGGTCCTCCATAGCTTCCTCGAAAGAGGATGGCTCACACGACACATTTGCTCATAAGACTTCGGCATCAGCAGAAGGTCAACCTACCATTGCCTCGGCTCCCGCGCTCAGGCCGTAGGTGGTCCTACAACCTCTCGCATCTCGAGCCGCCGCCGGCCTTCGTAGTGCGCTGCGCCTCTCGATGGTTGGCGCCGCATGAGTGGTCTCTTCCACTCCATGAACTTCCTCATGTGGCTGATCCACATCCTGAAGCTCATCCTTAGGAACTAATAGCTCCTCATCTGCATGCAAGTGTGGCTCCCTCTCAAGTGAACACTTCATGGCTTTATCCTCCTGAAATTTGATATCCCGTCGCACGACAGTCTTGCGACTGTCTGGCAAATACACACGATAGTTGTGGGGCGTATCAGTGTACCCCACAAATATCCCAACCTCTGTGGTCGGTTCCAGCTTCTTCCTGGCATCCTTCGTCACATGCATGTAGACAGGTGAGCCAAAAATCCTCAAATTGGAAATATCAGGCCTCTTGCCAGAAAACGCCTTCTCCGGTGTACTCATGCCAAGTATCTTGTGAGGACAACGGTTCTGCACATATACTGCAGTATTGCATGCCTCCGCCCACAAGTGAAGGGGTAGGCCCTTATCATGCAACATCGCTCGTGCAGCACCCACGATCGTTCTGTTCTTCCACTCAGCAACCTCGTTCTGCTGTGGGTTATGGGGTTCGATGAGCTCTCTCCGAATCCCTTCTATGCTGCAAAAGTCCTTGAATTTAGCAGAGATGAATTCACCACCATTGTTGCTCCTAAGAGACTTCACATGCTTCCCCGATTCCTTGCGCGGCGCCTTTGAACTCACGGAGACTTTGAGTATGTCTCGCTCTTCTTCTGCATGAAGAAGATCCAGCACTTCCGAGAGAAATCATCAACAAAGATCACATAGTACTTGTGCTTTGTTGTCGAAGCTACTAAGAAAGGTCCACACACGTCTGTGTGGATTCTCTCAAGGATCATCATGGCGCGACTATCCTTCTCATGAAAGGTGGCTTTCACAAATTTTCCCAAGTTACACCCCTTGCACTGATCTGACTGCGAAAGAGTGCCCTTAGGAAGCCCAGTAGAAATCTCCTGCAGTATCTTCAAAGCTCAATGGTGAAGGTGGCCCAATCTCCGGTGCCACAGCTCGCCATCATCCCGGCTCACCACTCCTTCCGCCTTGCATGCCATTTCTGCGCAGCCATCTACTTGCAACTGATAAAGGTTCTTGATTCGAACCCCTATCTTCCGGGTTTCTCCAGTTGGCTCTTCTTTGCGCGGGAGAAAGCTTTTCCCTCACTGAAAACAACATCATAACCCTTGTCTTCCAACATCGCCACAGAGATCAGATTATTCTTCAATCCTGGAACATGCATGACATCCTTCAATATGAAAGGTTTACTAGACTTTCTCTCAAAGGAAATGGTCCCGATACCAGTCGCACTGTATCTACCATCATCGCCCATCTCGATGTGCACTCCAAGATCCTTCTCATCCAGATCACTAAACAAATCTTTGTCTCCAGTCATATGAAAAGAAGCACCATTGTCCAAGAACCATACTGATCCCATCACACTTGAGACCAAGCATGCGATCAGCGAAAAATCTAGCTCGAACTGGGAGGCCAATGCCTCTCCCGCTGCAGATCCAACAGCATGCTTATTTTTCTTCTTCTGCGGACAATTTGTAGCATAATGTCCATGTTGGTGACAATGAAAGCACTTCACCTTGGACATGTCTTGCTTCTTGCCTTTTGCACCATACTAAGAAGCTTTCTTGCTCTTCCCCTTCTTTGCTTTGGCAGCCAAAGTGCAATTTTCTTCATCAGATGCCTTTGATGAAGATCCGTCCCTGGTAGTCTGCCTTATCTCCTCTTGCATGAGATCCGACCAAAGTCGCTCCCATCCCGGAAACTTCTCCCGACCATTGACAGAGTCCTGATAGGAATTCCAACTCTTCGGAAGACCAAGGAGAGCCAGGTCCACCAAGTCCTCATCATCGACAGTCACCCCCACACTTCCCAGCTCATCTCTGCATTGAGTGAACTTCGTGAGGTACTTGGCGATATTGTCGCCTTTCTCCATCTTAATGTTTCTGAGTTTATCCTTGGTGCCAACTTCCTTTGGTTGCTCTTGCTCTGGAATAGATCTGTCAACACTTTCCACATCAAATATGGAGAAGATTTTCCATGCAGGCTGGATAGAATGTGATCCTTCACGCCCTCCAACAGAATCCTTCGACATTTCGCCATCTTCTTTTGCCAAGCTTCAACTTGAGTAGCATCAGTAGGCTTTGGGATCTCAACATCTATGAACTCCTTCAGCCCGTTATCATTTAATACCACCTCCATTATGTCCTTCCATGCAACATAATTCAAACTGCCCTCAAGGGCATATTCCAGTCGCAAATCGTTGAAAGACATTTCAACTTCGGCACCAAGAAAACAAACTGCTGCAAAATTCGAATTCCAATGCTCAAAACTCAACTGCTTCTGGATCTGTGAGAACAAAATATTTCTAGCACAGAGATCGATTGTAGGGGAATTTACTGGATATATCACCTTTCAAGGAAAGGATGGATCCAGAGGCTACCTGGCTCGTTACAGACTCTGTCTACTGAAATAAATTGTAATCACTGTAATAGATCCTGATGATCAATTCTTCGCTCTGATACCATGTATAAATTTGAATAATAGTTGAATTATTCACCGAGATTATCTTTATTACACACTATTTAAGCTTCATGCATAATACATAACCTCTTCTACAATTGATCATCAATATGCAGAAATAGAAAGCAGTCACATGCGCTCATTAAAACATAATCAAGCACACATATCAACACAGGATGTAATGGGGAAAGCAATAGCTGAAAACCCCCAACTATCTGTATATTATAATGATAGAGAACATGTAACAATACATAGCACAAAGCGCTCACAACTCTCAGCACTATCTCAATGCTACACACAAAACTAGTTATGAAGATGAACAAGTCACAGGTTCAAATCTCCTCCACAAGTCTGTCTGCCTCTACTGCGCAATCCAAGTTGATTAATGATGAGATCCAAGTTCGAATCCCACTAGCTCCAACTGTGCAATCCTCATTGGAAATCTCCATCAATGTGTGTGCAAATCTCATGCACAGCCAATAATCACAACTGATAGTAGACTCACCCTTTCACCCACCTCTAACATTGGTCTCCACTGAACTGTCCATGCATTGCAGTTAAATGATGTGTTCTTTAGTTGATTTATGAGTTAATAATTAGTGAATTAATTAATAATTAATTCACACCACTCATCACTAGTGTATTTTTCAGTTAGACTAAATACAACTAGTTCAACTAAGTTAAGCCGAACACAACTCCACCAACTGTCTCATCAACTCCACCAAACTCTGCCACTTGAGTCCTAACTGAAGTCAACCATGCAATAGCTCAACTAACCCTTAGGAAAAGCATATTTCCTTTTTTCAGCTGCATGTGCCACATCCAAGCATCAAACTGAAGTGCTCCAAGAGGATAAGATAATGTTTATAGTCTAAATATTATTAAGGGTTAATAATATTTGACTGTTCTATTTTTAGCCCGACAGTCTAAAAATAGAAACTGCCCAATTTTTAAAAATAGAGGTTCATCTATTTTTACCAACTCGACCAATCATCCATAAATAGCATCCTGCAACTCATAGACCATGATCCCTTTGTCTAAAAATAGACCTAGTCTAAAAATAGACTTTCCGCCAAAAATAGCCTGCGGGCCCACTTAGTGAAGGCGACTTCATTTCACTAAGCTCCATCATCTTGTTGCATTTTCAACAGTTCTATCGCATTGAATCAGACCTGGGGCCAAATATTTTCACCCTACCTCTATCACCTGACGCCACGACCACCTCATCTCCACTTGACCTGGGGCTAGGGCCATGTGCCCAGCCCCTTCTGCCAATTCCAAAACCACTTCATGTTAAATATAAATTCACCACTATGACTATTAAGGAATCATTGTGTGGTGTAACAAAAGAAATGTTGGTTAGCTCGCTAGAGGTCTTGGGATCGAACCCCGCCAGGTTGGTCGGTCAACCCAACAAATTTTCAACGAAACCTGAGGGCCACATGGCACCCTCCCATTGGGCCTCGCGACGCCTCCCAATTTGTCAAACCTGAACCTCACCAACAAATGAAATTTTTCCAATTCAACTTATACGACCTATGATGTATCAATGAAGGATTGAACCATATGGAATCCATACTATCCAGTTAGATTTTTAATTTCAATGCCACATTATTATACATCCTACCTAGTCAGCATCCCAGTCAACCCTGCAAGTTGACTTTTTTGTTGTTTGCCAAAAACTTCAGAATGCAACAACTTTCACATACGATGTCAGATTGAGGAAATTCAAGCATCTTTGGAATCAAAATGATGAGATCTATGATTTAAGCACCATTTTCGAGTGCTTTTGAGCACTTTGAGTGTTGAGCATATTTTTGATCCCATGGATCATTCCTCCCCATTGGAAGCTTTTGGACCACCAAAAGTATGTTTTTACTCAGCAAGTAAGTGAGGGTACAACTACCTCACTTTCCTTATCAAAATTCACATTGCATTAATTGGATTTGTGCCTTTGAGCCCCACTCAAAGATACTTGACATTGCATCGATGTGAAGTCCTAATTCTCATGTCAAGAATTGATTCCTCCTGCAACTTATTTAAATGTCCAGGAGAAAAATCTTCAATAGATGGAATTTGAACATTCTCTTCATGATCATTGATCATTGGAGGCTCATACATTTCAATTTTTCCACATTCACAATAGAATACATTTGCATGTAAGGTGAAAAATGTAATCAGAAAGCATTTTTACCAATATTCTCCAAAATTTTGAAAGTACCATATTTGATCTTCATCTTTAAGCCTTTCCTTGCTGATATACAACCAAAATTGATCTCCCACTTGGAAATCATGATCAACTCGATGCTTGTAATATCTTGCTTTGTACTTGGCTTTGATTTTCTCAAGTTACTCTTGTACTCTTTGATGCACTAGCTGAATGTTTTCAATTAAATGATTTGCTTTTTCCACATCACTATGTCCATCTACTGCAATATCTTTACTAAATATGAAATCCAAAGGAGACTTTGGAAAACAACCCAATCAAGATTGAAATGGAGATACTTGCATAGATGAGTTCTTGGCATTATTATAGGTATGTTGGATGTAATGCAATTCTCATCCAAAAGTTTAGGATGCTTACCACAATATCAAATAAGTAAATGTATTATTGTTTTGTTCACTAATTTTGTCTAGCCATTGGTTTGTGGATTCAATGTTGTTCTCTTCTTCAACTTATTTCCCATGAGTTCCCATAAAATTGATCAAAACTTCTTGACAATCGAGAATCTTGATCAGAAATAAATAAGTGGGTAACCCAAAGTGAACCCATACATTTTGAGTAACATATTTATGGTTTTTTCAACTGTAACTTGTTTCTTACATGGCATCAACACACACATTGTTTTGAAACGATCCACAACAACATACAGATAATCATGAAATTTCCCAGACATTGGTAGACCTCCTACAAAATATGTAGAAATACTTTCCCAAAGATGATAAGGAATAGAAAGTGGAGTGTTTAAACCCAATTTCCTATTACTAATATTTCTAGTAACACACATGGAACATCCCCTTACATATTTTGAAATAGTTTCATTCATGCAAGGCCAATAAAAATACATTTGAATTTGTGAAATTGTTTTTCCTACACCAAAGTGACCAACAATAAGAGAAGTGTGGGATTCCCTTATGACATTGAATTTTTCACCATGTGGAACACATAACTTTCCAAGATGAAAACCTCACCGAAAGAAAGATAAAAAAATATAGGATCCAATAATGGTGGGAAATACAGTTCCAAGGAACTGATTGCATATTGTAAGGAAGCAGGAATTAAGAGGGAACTCATTTTCCCCTAATATCCCAAACAAAATGGAGTTGCTTAAAGGAATAATAGGTTTATTAAAGAAGGAATTAATACAATGATCCTTGACCAATACCTACCAACATTATTATGGGGAGAAGCAACCATGACAACTGTATATATTCGAAATAGAAGTCCCCACAGAAGTCTCAAGAATATAACTCCCGAAGAATCATTTACAGGAAAGGACCCGAGTGTGGATCACCTCTGAATATTTGGAAGGCCTTCCTATATCCATGTTCCAAAAGACAAGTGAAAGAAGTTTGATTCTACCAGCATCAAAGTTATACTACTTGGATATTGTCTCTCATCAAAATCATATAGAATATACATCAAGGAAAGAAGGCACATTGAAGTAAGCAGATATGTCATATTTGATGAAATTCAAGCCTACAAGAAATCCAATGATATCCCCATAGATTCTAATGACGAAGAATCTCCTATATTCGAAGAAGTAGAAACACATCATGAAAACCCTACTACAAATCAAGAAGAAGAAGAAGTACCAAGTGAGCCTATTCAACATCTAATCATCTCGAACACAAGGAGAATTCCAAATTTTTTAAAATATACACTACAAGATGTCGAAAGACACAAAGCTCCAATAGGAACCTTAAGGGAAAGTAAAATACCGAAGAGATACTCTAGATATGTTGCATATATGACAAAGCTAATTCGAGCTGAACCATCTACATTCGAATAGGTTGTTCAACAGGATGTCCAGAAGAAGGTGATGCAAGAAGGATACCAATCCATTATGAAGAATGTGTTTTGGCAATAATTGTTTGAGAGTTATCTAAGTCATACTATAATCAAATGTGATAATCAAAGTTGCATCAAGATGTCTAGAGATATCATGTTTCATTCTAGGACAAAGCACATCAACAATAAGTTCCACTTCATTAAGAACATGGTACAGGACAGGATCGTAAAATTGGGGTATGTCTCGATAGATGAAAAATTAGAAGACATATTGACGAAGGCTCTTCCTAACAAAAAGGTTGAATATTTAAGAGACAAGCTTGATTTGGTAAATATTTCTAATTGTATTGATGATAATGGTTTGGAAGAGATATGTTCAGGCTTTGCGAGTGAAACATTCCCTAGAAAGACATCAATGCGACACTTTATGTTGATGTTTGGTAGGGAGGGTGGAATCGGGTGGATGTGCACCTAGTTGCCTAGGTTGGTGGTTAGTAATTAAGCTTGATGGTACCTATAGAGGTTGAAAGCTTTAGTCCACCTTAGTCCCAATTGGATAGATCTCCTTGGTCAGGAATCTAGTCCATGGCATTGTGGTGCCTAAAGTTCTTCATAGTTTCACATAGTTTGAGATCTCCCATTTGTATATTATGAATACCTCCCTAGTTAAGAGGTAGTGTTGAAGATTGTAACTAGGTTCAATCTTCATAAATTATATTTATTGTACTTATCAAAATAATTAAAGAAAAATAATTTATATTATCATTTGACATTTATTTTATTATAAATGATTTATTAAAGCATGGGTTTCATGCTTGGGTCATATTTAGATTAAGTTCCCCATTGTGGCCTTCTAGGTTTGCCATTACATATTTATATTGACCCATCTTAGGCTTTTTGTAATATCCCAAAAGGGAGAATGCAGTAATACTGAAACAAAATATAAGAACTGCAACTAAGTAAACAATAAATTTTAAGACAACATAAAAATTTACAGAGAAGCTGAGCCATTTTATTATATGGAGATGATTCAGTTACACAATGTACAAGAATATGAGTAGATATGGTAAAAAACATGGCCTAGAATCACCCAGAAAACATGCCACAATAGGCATTACGTAACTGGAAAGCCACTGAAGCAAATACTGCATTGTCCCTCCAGTAGAATATGAATATATGACTGCAGGCTTAAAGGAAGATGCATATCTACTCAAATCTGGAGCTCAGATGATGCCAAGATTCAAGATCTAGCCAATGTGATGGATTCCCAAGATAACCCAGAAAGGGTTTTCCAGATCTACAACTTTGGAAAATCACCCTCCTAGGATTTGATCCTTGATCTACTGGGAATTACAGATCTGAAGCTAGATCTAAAAAATAGATGGCTGAAATATGTCACAATATTAGATCTAAGCTTGAAGGGTTGATCCCTTCTTCAGATCTACAAGCTAGAAGCTCTAGATATAGCTTCTCAATCCTCCAATGATGATTACAGTTGTTGCAACACAACTGCAAATAGAAACTACGCTGAGAGGGAAAGAGAGGCCTTCTTCCTATTGAAATATGTTTCAATAAACTCTAGGTTGATGGAAATACTGATGGAAAGGTGAGGGGATGATCCCTCATAGGATTACTAGCTGAAATGCTAGCAACTTCCATCTTCCTTGTGGATATGCAAAATGGAAAGCATAATTCCTGAAGGTGTTACTGCTTCTAGGAGGTATATAACTTTTGGCCTGATGCAAAATCTAAAATGAAGCTCTGGGAATGCTGATCTATAAGCCCAGTGATAGGAATAAACCTTCACCAGTTCTCCAGCTGAAGTACTGAAGACAACTTCCACCTTCCAAACTGATCTTCAGAAATATGCAATTTTTTAATATGAATGTTCTGCAGAAAGTAAGAAAATATATGTGGCACCAATGCCTGATGTAGAATGAAGTACAATAATATTTCCAGAGCTACTCCAAGAAAGAGGTGGGATTCCCGACCAGGAACACCCTGTGCTAAACAACACTTGCAATCTCTGCTAAACAACCCATGAAAGCAATGGAATGTCACATGACAATTCTAGATCTAAAAATATCCTCAACATCAATAATCACAAGCATGCCCTCATCCTTGCCTTCATCTTCTTTATATAATGTTTGAGCCTTCCCATGCCTTTGCCCTCATCTAGACTGTGTTGTGCATGTGGACAAGATCCTCCATGTTTTACTTCATTGTTTGACCAAGTCATCCATCATGTCTAGGTGAAATGTACACCCTCTCCATCATGTGTGCATTAATTGCACAACTTCTTCCATTCATGAGTGCTCCATGATCTTCTGTTTGACATCTTCAAGATCTTAGTTGACTGTATCAACCTCCATGATCTATCTCAATTAATGAGACACGATCTCCAATTTCATTCACATTAGTAGTTTCTCAACTACCTCATTATGTAGATCCAGGCTTAATTAATCCACATTTACACATAAAAAAGTGGATATTTATTCATATTGAGGATTATGGGTCCCTCCACCCTTTTATTTACTTATTTCATTGAGAAAGTTAAGAACTCTAATATTCCAAAGATCAGGTGAAAATTTGGGAATATTACAGTCCTCCCCGGAAAAATGTTGCTTGTCCTTAAGCAACTACGAAAGTGGATGCTACAGAAAACATCCTCCCTCCAAATGGCATCCTCATGTGGAAGGCCTTCCCATCTGTCACAATGTGTCATGTATGTCCAACTCCAAAGCTGCCTCTCTAGAATTTCTAGAATGGCTTTCAACTGAAAAGTTAGATACCCATCCTCATCAATGAATCTCC
Source organism: Pinus albicaulis (assembly GCA_034641835.2). Lineage (NCBI taxonomy): Eukaryota > Viridiplantae > Streptophyta > Pinopsida > Pinales > Pinaceae > Pinus > Pinus albicaulis. The sequence goes on from JAXQQM020062160.1 coordinate 17,892, forward strand.
AAGTGGCAACCATATGATGACCAAATTTCTCCTTTATACATGAGATACATAAGATAAAGTGGTTCATTCCCAAAGTGGAAATTCCCAACTCATGAACTATCTCTCCAACCCATGAGACATAGAGTAGATTACATACATCAATGCCCCCATCATCAGCCATGTTGGCCATGTAGGAATCAAACATCACATCATCATAGTGAAAAACAAGAAGTAGAGACATATGGGAAACATGAACAATGTCAAATCATATTCTCCTAATAACAACCAATGCAACAAAGCCTTCTTCTGCCATGCTATATTATTATGAAAACAAGTAAGAGAGCCATACTCTCTCAAAATTATCCATCTCAGCAATGCCTCTTGCTGCCATACCCCATCATCATTGTACCAAATGTAGTAGCCATATTCTCTCAAGAGAAGATGCCTTAATAAGGCATCTTTTTGCCCCATCACATCATCATTATACCAAGTACAATGACCAAAATCACCCAACAGAAGCCAACACTGTAAGGCCTCCTGTTTCCATCCTCCAATGGTGTCATGCAATGTATGGGAAGAATTCAACCCATACTCTCCCAATAGTAACCAAAGCAACAAGGATTCCTGCTACCTTCTTGCATTATCATGATGCAAGTCATGGAGAAACAATAAAGAAATGGACATGTGAGATGTCTCATCAACATAATACAAACAAGCTCCTTTATGCCACATCATGTGAGAGTGATAACTTCTCCCAAACCCAAGTACATACATGAACATGAGATAAATCCAAAACAGAAATACATGTAGATATATGAGACATACCCCAAACAAGAGTAAATACATGGACATAAAATTTAACATGTGATGTCCAAAATCTATTGTTAACAACCACAGTAACCATGCCTTCTTCTTATGCATTCTATCATTGAGACATAAGGCATGGGACAAGAAAATATGAACCTTTGGGTAGTAACCATACTCACCCAAGAGCAACCACCGCAACCATGCTTCTTACTGGCCTATATCATAGATCTGCAAGTGGTGAGGCAACCCCTTGCTCCATATCATCAACAATTCATCCCAATGTGGATGATGGATCTCATTCTACAAATACTTGGTATCCTCCCATTGTAGGACACCAACCTCCTTAAACTGATGAATATCTTTGCACTCCATGAAATGTTGGAGTGCACCTCCAATGAGATCTCTTAATGAGACCTTATTCTCATCCATGGCCTTCCAAAACCAATGAGGTTATGGATTTTCTATAGGTAGAAATCTCTCTTTGAGCTATGAGATGCTCATTGAGAAAGTGTCATAAAAAAAAGAGAAAATATTTCTCATATCTAGATGTCTACCATTAATCATCTTATCCTCCATTACTTCATGAGTGAAGCTACCTTCAGAATGCTCCAAGAATAATGGGGCCTCATTATTATCACTACTACTAAGTGACAACGCTGTAGATCTGCAAGGTAATACATCTAAGGTCTCAAAGCAAGGTACAATACTGATCTCATAACCAGTCATTGTACATAGGATCATGCTCATCCCTTCTTCTAAAACTCTACACTTCAACTCAAGATATTGAATGCAGTCCATCCATGACAAAATGGGATAACTTTTCAACTCCTCCTTGATTAGATCAAGGGTCCTCTGCGCTGTGATAGTTTGTTGCTTCAAATCCGCATTTGGATCTAACCCTTGGTCATGCATTGGCCCTGATGGCATGTTCCCATAAGTTTCAATAAGATCTAATGAACCAATAGGTGATGAATGTGTATGCATACCTTGGATCAACTGATATGTGGGAACCTCTTGACAAAACACAAGAGTTCTTCCAACCGAGACAATGGTGTCTCTAATTGCTAGTAAGAGAGATGGTTGCTCTTCTTCCAATGTAATAGCACTGGAATATTCCTCCTCTTCCTCATGCATCTCCTAAATCATGTATGGGACTCTATGTGTCAAGAGCTCAAGACTACCTTTCAAGGTTGAAACTGTTTCTCCTCCGGATATAAGTACTTTTGCAGCTGGTGGTGAATGTGGTGACCTCTTGTCTAGAGTGACAAGAATGACATCCTCCTTTGTTTCCTTAGGAAATGGCTCTTTGTGGCACATCTCTGTCTTCTTCACATCAAAATTATTCCTCAACATGCGAAAGAAATATGAATATTTAGTCACCTTTGCATGCTCCATGTGACTAAACCACCAATCCTTGGCTGCACCTAAAAGATGAAGTGCTACAATTTGGACAGTCTCTTTTTCAGCCACAGGATGTAGCCTGAAAAATGTATCCAACTCTATCCTTGAAGCCTTAACATTCCTTGAGGAAGATCCATCAAATGTAGGCAAATAGAATCTATTGTTCCTCTTCCTTCTATTGCTGCTATAGGACCTTCTTTCTGCCTTGAGTTGAAAGAATTCTTGGAGAGTTATACTTTCTTTGAAGGCTTTAGATTGTTCCTTGTACTCCTTAAGATACAAACTGAGAGTCTCATGAGTCTCAGGTTCTCTCCTTTCTTCATTTCTATACCTTTGACCTTCTTCAAAGAAAGTGGGCATAGTAGATCTATGAGGAGATCTATGATTCTCCAATTTTCTTTTCTGCTGATAGGAAGTGCCTGGACCTTCCTCTTTAATTCTTCTTCTTTGATCCTTCCTTTGCCTTTACTTCTTCATTTGATAGACCTCCTTGAAGAGATCTTGCATACATCTAAAGAGAGGAGTGGAAAAACTATCCTCCTTCATGATAGATCTTAGCTATCTACTTCCTCTTTTGATGCAAAATATGAAGTGTCCACAAGCTGAGCCAAAGATCATGCTCTGATACCACTCTGATATCCCAAAAGGGAGAATGAAGTAATACTGAAACATAATATAAGAACTAAAACTAAGTAAACAATAAATCTTACGACAACATCAGAATTTACAGAGAAGCTGAGCCATTTTATTATATGGAGATGATTTAGTTACACAATGTACAAGAATATGAGTATATCTAGCCAAAAATATGGCCTAGAATCACCCAGAAAACATGCCACAAGAGGCTCTGCGTAACTAGAAAGCCACTGAAGCAAATACTGCGTTGTCCCTCTAGCAGAATATGAATATATGACTGCAGGTTGAAAGGAAAACACATATATACTCAAATCTGGAACTCAGGTGATGCCAAGATTCAAGATCTGGCCAATGTGATGGATTCCCAAGATAACCCAGAAAGGGTTTTCTAGATCTAGAACTTTGCAAAATCACCCTCCTAGGATTTGATCCTTGATCTATTGGGAATTACATATCTGAAGCTAGATATGACAAATATATGGCTGAAATATGTCATTAGATCATATCTAAGCTTGAAGGGTTGATCCCTTCTTTAGATCTACAAGCTAGAAGCTCTAGATCTAGCTTCTCAATCCTCCAATGATGATTACACTTGTTGCAACACAACTGCCAATAGAAACTACGTTGTGAGGGAAAGAGAGGCCTTCTTCCTGCTGAAATATTTTGCAATAAAATCCAGGCTGATGGAAATATTGATGGCAAGGTGAGGGGATGATCCCTCATAGGATTACTAGCCGAAATGCTAGCAACTTCCTTCCTCCTTGTGGATCTACAAAAAGGACAACGTAATTCCTGAAGGTATTACTGCTGCTAGGAGGTCAATAACTTTTTGCCTGATGCCAAATCTGAAATGAAGCTCTAGGAATGCTGATATATAAGCCCAAGGTGATAGGAATAAATCTTCACCAGTTCTCCAGCTGAAGTACTGAAGACAACTTCCACCTTCCAAACTGATCTTCAGAAATCTGCAATTTCTGAATATGAATGTTTTGTAGAAAGTAGGAAAATATATGTGGCACCAATGCCTGATGTAGAATAAAGTACAATACTATTTCCAGAGCTACTCCAAGAAAGAGGTGGTATTCTCGACCAGGAGCACCTGTGCTAAACAACACTTGCAATCTCTGCTAAAAATCCCAAGAAAGTAATGGAATGTCACATGAAAATTCCAGATCTAAGAAGATCCTCAACATCAATAATCACAAGCATTCCCTCATCCTTGCCTTCATCTTCTTTATATAATGTTTGAGCCTTCCCATGCACTTTCCCTCATCTAGACTGCGTTGTGCATGTGCACAAGATCCTCCATGTTTGACTGCGCTGTTTGACCAAGTCATCCATCATGTCTAGGTGCAATGTACACCCTCTCCATCCTATGTGCATTAACTGCACAACGTCCTCCATCATCTTATAATGATTGCTCCATGATCTTCTGTTTTACATATTCAAGATCTTAGTTGACTATATCAACCTCCATGATCTATCTCAATTAATGAGACATGATCTCCAATTTCATTCACATTAGTAGTCTCTCAACTACCTCATTATGTAGATCTAGGCTTAATTAATCCAAATTCACACATAAAAAGTGGATATTTATTCATATTGAGGTTTATGGGTCCCTCCACCCTTTTATTTACTTAATTCATTAAGAAAGTTAAGAACTCTAAGTGAAAATTTGGGAATATTACACTTTTAAATCATGTAATTATTTTTAATTTTGAGTAAAAAATGGCTTTGAGTGCTTCCACATCAAGTCAGCCTCAAAGGGACCAATTCAACCTCACCGGAATCATATAAAAGCAAGGATATTGATTTCATTTGGAGCATCATCTTCTCAAGCCAGTTCAATATCTACTGCATCATAGGAAAAAGTGTGAAGTGGAAGGAAGAAGCAGAAATGAGTGTGAGTTGGGTATAGAAGATACAGGAAGGAAAAATAAAAATTTTGGTGGTGGAATCTTTGCATTTTGTGCCCTATATTAGGAGATGGAAGTCTTCTAGTGTTTGATGTTGTTTTCGCTGCCTAGTCGAAGTTGCTGGAGGAAAAGATGTTGTTGTTGCTGGGTTGAAGATCTAGAAGGTTGACTTGTTGTGGAGTTAAGGTTTGGATCATTCCTAGGGTGAAGATTTTCAAAGAATAATATTGAAAGGAAGAATTACATTTACTGGGTTTTCCCCTCGAGGGGGTTTTTTCCTTGGCATAGTGCCTACATCTTGTGTCTCTTGTTTTGTGATTGATCTAAAATGGGTGGTTGAATTTTTGTGCTTTGCAAGCACCTCCCACTATATTAAAACAAATTAAAATCTTGCTTATACTTGATAGTGTGAAATTCAATACTTGAATCAGGTGTATGTGTTTTAACTGTTCTAAGTATTTACGTGTGAGGAATTAAACATTTGTTTTTGTTGATTAAAATAATGTAAAACAAGCATAAAGTGCAGCAAATTAATCATCAACACATAACAACAAAATTAATAAAGGAGTTCACCCGTATGTCTTGGGCTACGTCTCCTTGAGACTTTGTCAATTGACTTGGCTCTTTGGGTTTCAGATGGAAAAATTATTTTACAAGTAAATACTCAACTCTTTTGAACTGTACCAATTGGTTTAGAATACCATCATACCCCTGTATTGACTGGTAACTCTCCGGAAATGGAGCTAGGCTCCCTTGGATTTGACCTCTTCTATCAGTGTCCTTAAGTTCCCTTGAGCTTATTTGTGGAACGAAATCTCTTAGAAGTACTTTTATATCCCTGAAACCTTTTCTATTGTCTCCAACACATATCATTCATCCAAAATAGGCTGTTCATTTGTACAAAATGAGATTTGGCTCCCCAATCTAAGCCTCCAACCCTTGGTGACACTAGGCTCCATGAAACTTCCCTGTGGCTTCTTCAGCACTAGAAGTCTTAAAATGGCTCTGATAATCCCTCCAATGGATTCATAATGTCTAAAATAGTCAGAAATGACTATTCACTTGCTGAGAAAAGCCTCTGGCTGCCCTAGCTATGCCTTATTCTCCTGTTGACTCTTGGTGGCCCTAGTGGCCCTTGGAACTTCTCTGTAGCATATTGGTCTTCAAAAGTCTCCAAATGCTTCTTTAAACCCCATAATTGGATTCATGAAGTTCAAGATATTCAGAATAGACTGTTGTTTTGTTGAGAATGGTCTCTGGCTGCACTGGCTAGGCCTCATTCTCCTGGTGGCCCCTGGTGGCCCTTGGAACTTCTCTGAAGAAAATTCACACTCAGAAGTCCTCAACTGGCTTTGTAAAACTCCCCAATGGCTATATAATGCTCCAATTATCTAAGAATGACCCTTCATCCACCCAGAATGGTTGAAAATTGAGTCTCCTACTCATTTTCCCAGTTACACCTAGGAAATCTCCACTTAACTTGAGTAAAAATAATGATTCTCACCTAAATTGGGCGCGCTGCCAAAACTATACCAGATTAGCCATTATCATTTATCATTAGTGGTTGTGGTGGCCACATGCCAACCCAAAACCACATGGTTACCGTTGATGAATGGCGGAACTCAAGGCACAAACCACAGGTTGATTGGTTTTGAACTATGGTTGAACGGTGGTTGGGTAGTGTTTAAACCGCACAGAATTAACAACAAACATTTGCATGTGACCATGTCATAACATAACTACCTGTAGAAATTTATTAATATTTATAGTATTACCAGATTCTCCTGATCTAACAAATTAATCTTATGTTAAATACATAGTCCTTCCGCTTAATTCTTTGCGGAAATTAAATCGCCAATTGCAAACACATGAAGAAAATCAATCACACATAAACACAGTTGTTTAAATGGAAAGATTAAAGCTAAAAAACCAAAATATCATATATTATGTATATCAATGGAATAATGTAACAATCTCATACAAATATTAGTACATCAAGCACTCAGTACAATATAGAATCGTCGCACACTGTCATGCAAAAATTTGCAAATCTATGCACCAATTTCTTGCCTCCTAACAGCCTACCTCCACTGCGCAATCCCTGTTGAAGAAGACCTCTAAATGAATTCAAATTGGCCTTGCCTTGATTTCGAAATCCTCATTTACATCTCCAATGTGTGTCAGATGCATTGAATGCACCACTATAGTCACAACAGATAGTCCATCTCACCCTTTCACCTATCTCTCTACTGGGTCTCCACTGGAACTAACATGCAAGTAGTTAATTGCTGTATTTTTTCAGTTGCAAGTGAGTTATTAGTTGTGAATTAATTAATTAATTAATTCACTAAACTCTCACTAGTGTATCTTTAGTTAGAACTAGATATAACTAGCACAACTGAATTTAACTCACTTAACTGAGTTAAACTAAATAACAACTCCCATAACTACTCTTCCAACTCTGTCACAACTTTGCCACTTCAGTTCTAATTGAGTCCTCCATGCATGGGTCACCAACCACCCTAGGAATTGCATAATTCCTTCAACCCATTGATTTTCCAAATCCGTTCGCTGAAATAAAGTGCTCCAAGAGAATAAGTTGATATTTATTGTCAGATTATTATTAAGGGCTAATAATAATCGACATGTATCTATTTTTAGATTAGTGATCTATAAATAGATTTCGCCCAATATTCTAAAAATAGAATTTAATCTATTTTTCCAACTTGATCAACCATTTACAAATAGCATCCTTGATCCAGATCTTTGGCGGAGGCCCCCAAGATCTAAAAAGTTGAAATGGATCTCACAAGATCTGCAAAATTAGAATGCCAGAAAAAAGAGAGAACACAAAGAAAATAAAACCACAAAGAGACTTTTTTTATTAAAACAGAGAATAACTGTAGAAGCTACATTGTGGTGGATAATTTGTCCTTTTAAAAACTGAGGCTTGTTATTTATAGCATTTTTTGAGTTACAATACCATGTGTAGATACCATAGGTGGATACCATGGGTCAAAACCATGGGTCAATACCATGGGTAGATACCACTTACAATGCCATGTGTAAATTCCATGTGTGGGTGATTACCATGTGTGGATACATACCATGGGTGGATGAATATCATGGATAGATGTCACTTAGAATAACATGGGCGAATAAATACAATGGGTGGATGAATACTATGGGTTGATGACATTTACAATACCATGGGTAAAGTCCATGGGTGGATGGATAACATGGGTAGTTGAATACCATGTGTGGATGCCATTTTCCATTCGGATCATTCCTCCCTCCTTAAGAAGCAATGGTCCCCATTGCGTGAAGTTCCCTCCTAAGAAGCCTTTGTTGAATATGAAGAGCCACTGAAGAGAAGGGTTTTGTGTAGTTAACCCATAACCGTGATGAACAAAGATTCGAGAATAGAGATACCCTGTAATGCTTGTGAAACAACTGTGATATTGACAGTGTGTGGCCTAGAAAATGGACTTTGATGAAGTGCGGGTTTATGGATGAACCAAAATCATGACAAATGAAGATCCAATGATAGAGATACCCTGTAATTCTTGTGACCAACTGTGTTACTAACAGTTTGCGGCCTAACAAATGGACTTTGATGAGAAGGATTTTGTGTGGTTGACCCATAACCGTGATGCTGATTGTTGATGAAGTAGTAGGTGCCTACATGGCTTGGGGTGGGAGAGAACATATCAAAATAACCCAAGCCGAATGCTGCTATGCTGAAATTGATGAATGTGAAGCATGTGCCTACTAAAGCGGGGTGGGAGGGCATGTCTCCAAAGGGAACCCGCTCCGAATGTTGCTCTAAATTTAAAATGAGCATAAATTAGTCAATATAACTTAGAATATTTATTATAACCTATTTTTGGAAATGGAATGATCATTCTGCATCTTCTCGTGTGATTGAAATAAATATATGGAGACCCTAGAATCTCAGATTCATGCTGGAACTATCCCGCTGTCACAAAATTTCTGAAAAAATACTTGATTTTAAATTAGCGATAAATCCCTTGTCCGGATTCCGATTCAACTGATTTTTTTTAAATAGGGTGATTTTTCAAGGGGATCTCAGATCTATAGCTATTTCTCTAAAATTTCATATTGAAAACTGAAAAAAATGACAGGAGAGTGGCCATCCACGAATTGTCGTCAGAACATTTTTTGCAACATTGCTGATTTTGAATCAGCGATATCTCCCTCATCCGAACTCCAATTCGGCTGATTTTTTTTTTTTTGAATTTGAGTATTTTCTTGCAAGGAATCCAGATCTGGTCCTTTTTTTTTTGTAAATTTTTCACCAAAATTTTCAGAGCTGATTTGTAAACTCGCCGCCCAAAAACAAATTCAGGGAGTTTGCTGAAGATTGCTGCAAAACATTGAAAATGAAATATGTTTCAAACCCTCATTCCCATGGAGGTGTAACTTGAATCTGATACCACTGATCCAGATCTTGGGGGGAGGCCCCCAAGATCTAAAAATTTGAAATGGATCTCACAAGATTTGCAAAATTAGAATGCCAGAAAAAGAGTGAACACAAAGAAAATAAAACCACAAAGAGACTTGTTTTATTAAAACAAAGAATAACTGTAGAAGCTACATTGTGGTGAACAATGTGTCCTTTTACAAACTGAGGCTGTTTATTTATAGCCATTTTTGAGTTACAATACCATGTGTATATACCATAGGTGGATACCATGGGTTAATACCATGGGTAGATACCACTTACAATACCATGGGTAGATGCCACTTACAATACCATGGGTAAATTCCATGTGTGGATGAATACCAGGTGTGGATACATACCATGGGTGGATGAATATCATGGATATATGTCACTTATAATACCATGGGCGAATAAATACAATGGGTGGATGAATACCATGGGTCGATGACATTTACAATACCATGGGTAAATTCCATAGGTGGATGGATAACATGGGTAGATGAATACCATGGGTGGATGCCATTTTCCATTCGGATCAATCCTACAACTTATGCAATATGCTCACCATGTCTAAAAATAGACATACACCTAAAAATAGCCTGTGGGCCCCACTTAGTGAAGGTGCTTAATTTTCACTAAGCTCATCATATTGTTGAATCTCAACACTCCCTCTCAACAATATAGGGATTATCCTTCACCCTGATCCTACCTCTATGGTATTCAAATTTTCTCTTGTTGAGCACCTTTGTTAGGATATCTACATCCTGATCTTCTGTAGGAATGTATCGAAGCAACATGATCTTCCACTGCACACAATCTCTAATATGATGATACCGGATATCTATATGCTTAGATCTATCATGAAACACATGATTAATCGAGAGTTTACTGAAACTCTGATTATCACAATGTATCACTGTAAGATCTAAATGAAAACAAAAAAAACCGACCAGCCGGATCTTCCTCATCCAAATAGCCTCACATGCAGCTTGACTTGCTGCCATGTATTCTTCTTCTGATAAATTGAGTTCCACGAATCTTTGTTTCCTGCTGTACCAAGAAACTGTTGTAGATCTAATACTGAAAACCCCTCTTGATGTGCTCTTTCTATCCGTTGGGCTACCTGCCCAATATGCATCCATGAAGCCATGCAACTTCACCTCATCCATCCGTCTGTACCATAAGCCATACTCAGATGTGTTGGACATTGGGTTCAACACTCCCCATGTGTTTCATGACATGGACTAACCACCTCTCGTGGATCTTAACTCTGGCGATTGTAGCGGAGACTAATGCCTATGGGTTTTGGTCTAACGGAAATTGTGAGTCCAACAAGTGGTATCAAAGCAACAGGTCTCAAGTTCGAAACTCACCCAAATCGTGTTGGGGGGGAGATTGTTGGACATTGGGTTCAATTCTCCTTGTGTGTTTCGTGACATGGACTAACCACCTCTCGTGGATCTTAATTCTGGCGATTGTAGCGGAGACTAATTCCTACGGGTTTTGGTCTAACAACAATCGTGAGTCCAACAAGATGTGCCCCTGAGATACCTCAGGACATGCTTGTCTGCCTTCAAAAAGAGCTTGGTATGCTTAACCATCACTTGACTAAGCTGGTTCACTGCATAGCATATGTTCGGTCTTGTATTAACTAAATACATGAGCAAACCCACCAACTGTCGATAAACAGTGGCATCCACTACCTCTCCCGATGTAGTATCCTCTTTCCTCCAATTTCCTGGAAGAGGAGTATCCATGGGCTTGCAGTCCTCCAGGTGAAACTTACCAAGTATCTCCTAAGCATACTTGCCTTGAGACACAAACAATTCACCTTCTCGTTGCCATATTTCCAATCCAAGGAAATAATGAAGGAGGCCCAAATACTTCATCTCAAACTCCTTTGCAAGATCTGCCTTCCATGAGTGTATCAACTGCTTATCACCCGTTAGTATTAAATCATCAACATAAAGAACAATGATTAAAATCTTACCCTCCACCACAATTTGGTATAGGTTTGCATCCGCCTCACTCTTGGTGAAGTGAAGTCTAGTAAAGTAGCTGTCGACCCGAGTGTACCAAGCACATGGTGTTTGCTTCAGCACATACAACGCTCTTTTGAGTCTGCACACATGCGACTTGCTGCTGAAGATCTCAAATCCTTCAGTCTGATCAATGTACAATTATTCCTCAATGATCCCAATAAGGAATGTAGTCTTCACATCCATCTGATGAATGTGCCAACCCATCTGCACTAAGAGAGAAAGGATAGTCCTTATGGAAGAATACCGCGCGATAGGTGCAAAGGTTTCTTCATAATCAATCCCCTCGATCTGTGAGAAGCCCCAGGAAACAAATCTAGCCTTATATGTCTCGATTCTCCCATCAACAGCTTGCTTTACCTTGTAGATCCACCTTGAACCTACCACTGATTTACCCACCGACCTTGGAACAATCTCCCAATCACTGTTTCTGACAATGGAGTCATACTCCTCCACCATGGCATCTACCCAAGTGGGCTCCTGCGCTGCTTCTTCAAAAGAAGATGGCTCTGTCACGATACACTTGCTCATAAGAGCCATGTATCTATTAAATCGGTCAGGTGACTGTCTCTACCTGCACTGTGATGCAGGGACTCCTACATTCTGTGCTGCATCAAGCTTCGGTCTCTTAGCTTCTGTTGTACGTTGTCTGCCTATTCTGATGTTTGGTTCTACATGAGTGGACTCCTCCACTCCATGAATCTCCTCCTGTGGCTGGTCCACATCTAGAGGCTCATCTTTGGGAGCAAGTAGCTCCTCCTCTTCATTTAAGTGTAGCTCCCTCTCAAGCGGCAACTTCATGGCCTTCACCTCATTGAGTTTTATATCCCGTTGCACCACAGTCATCCGACTATTTGGAAAATACACACGATAATTATGGGGTGTTTCTGTGTACTCCAAAAATATCCCAACTTCTGTATTCAACTCCAGCTTCTTCTTGGTGTCCTTTGTCACATGAATGTAAATAGATGAGCCAAAAATCTTCAAATGAGGAATATCAGACTTCTTACTAGTAAAAGCTTCTTCAGGTGTACTAATGCCAAGTACTCTATGAGGTCAAAGGTTTGGCACATAAACCGCGGTGTTGTATGCTTCTGCCCACAAGTGCATGGGTAGGCCCTGGTCATGAAACATAGCTTGTGAAACACCCACGATCGTTCTGTTCTTCCTATCCGCGACCCCATTCTACTGTGGGTTATGAGGCACTATGAGTCCTCTTCGAATTCCTTCTTTTTTACAGAAGTATTTGAATTTTTTCGAGATATATTCACCACCATTATCACTCCGTAGAGTCTTCACTTGCTTCCCCGACTCCTTCTCCACCAATGCTTTAAACTCACAAAAATTTGAGAATGTTTCACTCTTCTTCTGCATGAAAAATATTAAGCATCTATGAGAATAGTCATAAACAAATATAACATATTACCTGTATTTTTTTGTTTAAGCAACCGAGAAAGGTCCACACACGTCTGTGTGAATTCTCTCCAGGATCACCAAAGCATGATTCTCCTTCTCATTAAAGGTGGTCTTCACAAAATTACCCATAGTACATCCCTTGCACTAATCTGACTGTGCAAGAGTACCCTTGGGAAGTTCAGTAGAAATTTGCTGCAAAATATTCAAGGCGCCATGGTGAAGCATTAGGGGAATTTTGAGGTCTAAAATGTGCCTCCTAAGGAAATTATAAAATAATAGTGGAAATAATAAAATAATATTTGATTACCTCATCAAATTTTAGAGGGGAAAAATAAAAAACTACATTTTCAAATCATATTTTCAACTTATCTCCCTATGGATTTACTTAAATTTTGAGCAGGTACACCCGTTGGATACATAATTTGATTCCTCATCCAAGTAGTACCCATGTTCCATACTTTTGATGGACCCTAATACATGAAAAATGATAAATACATGAAAAACGTGTTTGCAATCACGTTTTTCATGTATTTCTCATTTTTTCTGTTGCAGGATACATTGAAAGTATGCAACATGGGTACTCCTTGGATAAGAAAATAAATTTTGCATTCAATGAGTATTCTTGCTCGAAATTTGAGTAAAAACTTAGTGAGATAAGTTGAAAATATAAATTGAAAAAGCAGTTTTATTATTTTTTAATCTTTTTACTTTTTTACCCCAAAAATGGTGAATCATCCCCCATGGTTGACATCATCATCTTGAACCCTATTGGTTCTTATAAATTTTATTTTGTTTATACATTTTTCTTAGGAGGCCCATTTTAGGCCTCAAAATTTCTCTAATGGATGACCCAATCTCTTGTGCCATAATTCGCCCTCATCCTAGCTCACCACTTCTTCTGCTTTGCCCATCATTGCAGTGCTGCCATATACCTCCAAATTTTAGAGATTCTTAACTCTAATCACTATCCTCTTGGTTTTACCCATTGTTTTATGTCACATGAAGGATTTTCCCTCGTTGAAAACAACGTCATAACCTCTGTCCTCCAACATAGCGACCGAGACCAAGTTCTTCTTCAGACCTGGAACATACATAACATCTTTCAACAGAAATGGTTTACTTGCCTCCCTCTCAAAGGTAATGGTTCCTGTTAGCCACCTATAAAATTTGTCATATCAAATGGTGGCTAAATCATTTTTGAAGCCTTCAAGAAACCATTTTTATTGCCAAAATGTTAGTTCTTGAAGTCTTGTGAAGACATCTTATCATTTGATTAATCTTCACTGCTGTTTCCCTCTCAATTCTAAAATTATGCTCTTTTCCTGAAGAAAAGACTGATGCAAAAAACTCCATTTTTTCCCTCATTTTTACTCCTCCTTTCCTTCATTATTAACCTTCATTTTTATCCCCTTTTTCCCCATGAAATTCCTCTATTTTTCATTATTTCCCTTCTTCCCTTCATAAATCCCCTTTTATAAGGTTTAAAATTCCTTTTTAAACCTTACTGAAACCCCCAAAATCCTTTTAAAATTCTTGAAAATTCATAAAAACAATATTTTTAACTAAGGCTTTAGCCCCCTTCGGCTAAGCTACTAAACCACTTCTCCACCATGCGACTTGGTGCTAGAACCAAGCACTAAGTCCAAAAGCGCTTATCGCATCGGGACATTTGCGATGGGCGCATATCTTTTGTTACATAAAAGTTCCGATGCGATTGGCTCCCTTTGTTATAACTCCCGATCCCTTGCTTCCTTTGTAAAGACCAAGAGTTAAAGTCTCGAGCACTTATTGCAATCGGAGTTGTGTGATGGGCACGTTTCTTTGTTTGAATGAAAAGTCCCAATTCCAATTGGCCCCTCTTCTTTATATCCCCCAATCCCTTCATCTTTTCATATACCCAAAGGCCTCGCAATCGTGCGCTAAAACATGTAAATAAACCCTCCCCGATGCATTTTTTCTTTTGTATTTCATATAAAAATCAACTTTCCTATGTTTATATTAAAGCCTGCCATTTCATTGTTTGAGCCATTCCCAACCGTTGATCTGAAAAGATCAAATGGTCTTCAGGATCTCGCATCGGAGATCTCCATTGAGCGTGTTTGAATATTTTATTGATCTCCCCCGATTGGTGATCTTCTGATGGATTTCCAACCGTCGATCTACTCTGCCCTTCTCGGATCCGACGACCCTTATCGCTCCATCCCAAATCCCATTCCCCCGCTTGTGACCTCCTCCGATTCATTTCCCATCGTCGATCTGGTCCTCGGACCAACGGTCTATGTTCAATCGCATCGAAGATTTTCGTTGCGCCTTTCCTCTCTCCTCCTCTGATCGCAAATCCTCTGATTGCATCTGGGCCGTCCATACAAGAAGATCTGACGGTCCATATCAATCCTCGCAAACCTTTGTTAAATTCATGAGCCCGCTATATCAATTTTTAAAATGAATCTCTGCCATTGATCTCTACAGATCAACGGCTCGCATTGGCCCTTTCTCCGCCCGACCCTGCCACATATATTATTTCACTAGCCCCAAGATTGGATCTGGGCCATCCATATTGAAGATCCAACAGCCTAGATTCATCTCGACAGGCCCAACTCCTTTGGGTCCTGCCTTCCTCCAGATCGAATCTCAGCCGTTCATTCCCTGATCTGATGGCTCAGATTGAAACTGCCTTCCCTTGCCCCCACCTCTTTCCGTCCTTGCATCTTGTCTTATCGCGTTCTCTTCTCAGCCGTTCGATCTGATGCCCCAGATCTAATGGCCAGCGCGCAGTTTTGCGTGGATTTAAGCCCAAAAGTTAATTCTCCAAAGCTACACGATATAGGTAGTTTTAAAAGGCCACGTGTCGGCCTATAACACATATCGCGTTCAAAAAGTTAAAACCGCCCTTCCTGCATTTTGCAATGCGAAACCAGTGGTTTCTATAGCCGAAACCACTTTTCCCCCATTTATATTACATTCCATCGCATTCATTTTCCACCGTTGATCTCTGCAGATCAATGGTCCCAGTTTAATTTTGCCCTCAGTTCATCGCCCTCCACCATCCTTCAAGGGATCTCATCGATCATTCTCAGCCGTTGATCTCTGTGGCTGATCTCATCTGACGACCCAAGATCCTTGCGGAAACCTCGATTTTAATTTTAACCTTTTTTTCCGCCAAAGGGTTTTTTAACCTATTTCCTTTGTAATTTCTCTCATACCATGATAATATGGCCCCCTTTAATTACATTCTCCTAATCCATTTCGACCATTGATCAACACAGATCAACGACCTGGACTTAAACCCTTGCACAGTTTATCCAATCGCCTTCCTTGTTAACCTCCGCGAGCAATACTCATTGTTGGATGCTTTCATCCAATGGTTGCGATCTAATCCTAGCCTCCAAAGCAGTCTAAACCCAAAATATGCAGGATTTTCTAAATTTTTCTTGTTTGTGCAGGTTTTAATAGTTTTTTCGAAAGTTTTAAAATGAAATTGAAGGATGGGGATGAAAATCCCCTAGGCCTTTATACATCAAAGAGAACTTTACGCCGGGGTTACATATCATGCTTCATTCAGTGCCTTATGATCACTGGTGCCATTATAAAGCCCCTGTAATGCCTGCACATCAACAAGACACAGTAACGCTAAATCAAGTAAAGAGTACTAGTGTGAAAGGATCCAACCACAACAGAGATGAAGAATTGAATATTTTTACACATTTTGGAGGGATTACGGCTAAAATTGACAATTAAAAGCCTAATCCCTTCAATTAAACACAGTTTAAGAACAAAATACAGGAAATTAGGCTTAATTAAGCCTAACACACATAATTAAAGCAAATTAGCGTTTTTTAAAGAAAAACGATAATATCTATCAAGACCGAGAAGCCTCCACTACCACATCAGAGGCTAATTGAATCCTCTTAGCTACCAAAAGCCACCTGTAGCCTCAAATCATTCAAAAGAGGCTAAGTTATTACCAGAACAGAAGATATTTTCCCCAATACAGCTGAACAATTATTCCAAATTGAAGAAACTAATTTAAACTGTCAGAAAAGTTATTACAAAGATAAGAGATTGCCTTAAAGTCAAATATTTTAATCCACAAAGCCTCGAAAGAAGAGCAGAGTTATGAAACAGAGATATAGATCAAATGAATTCCTGTCTTATGCCTTGCATGGTTTTCAAGGCAGAGAATTGCATTAACTATAAAATTAATGATACTTGAACCCTAGAAATATTTCCACCTCCTCATTTTTCTATAAAATCTTCTTGAGGAGCTCATTGTAAAGGGTTGGTTGTAGAACTTTGAAATATACTTGTGCTTGAAATTTTCTACATGTAAATAGTGTCCAGAGGCTCTTGAAGCTCTATTTGTGATCAAATAAGTTAGGCTGAGAAGAAAAGATGATTTCTGAACTGAAACATCGGACTTGAAGAATGTAACTGGTTTGACATCAATATACAAGCTGATTCTTGGGATCCTGGTCTATATCACTGGTGAAGTGCTTCTTTCTGTGTTATTTTTTTCCTTTCATGTATGTCATTTTGTCCATTTATTCTCTGATAAAGAACAACAAGCATAGAGTTAGGATTTAATGTTTACAGTACCCTTCTCTGACTCATAAGATTTATCTCAATGTTTTCCTCCAAATTGTGTGTTTAAGAACGTCTTAAGTTAAGTGTAAACATTATCAAGGAATGTTGGTTTGTCCTTGTCTTGACATGCGAAGCTTGAAAATAAGTTCTTGAATGTTATTTTCATTATATGCTTAGTAGAGTTTGACTAGGAAAGTTTATGGTTTGCCCTGTCTCCTAGTTCTTTCTTCAAAGGTAATTCTGAAAGTTTCCCTAAGATTATGCTGAAAACAGTTTAGATTTAAAAGTATCTTATCTGATATTAGGCTGCACTTTGTTTTTCTTATCTGTTTTCATCCCTTCTGAAAGTAATTATGTGGATTACTGGATTGTTTGTCTGATGAGTTAGCTTCAATACGAACTTGTCCAAAGAAGTCTATGGTTAGCCCTGTCCTTTGGTCAGTTTTAAATAGTTACTTAAAAGGATTTTATTGTTTGGAAATATTGATAAATCCTATTTGAAATTATTGTCTTTTTCCACCCCTTCAACACTTTTATTGTTCCATTCCATCATTTTATCTAAAAGATCTTGTGATATATATGACTTGCCCCTTGGATCACTCTTGAAATTTTTACACAATTAAACCCTTTTATGACTCCATAGCCCAATGGACTAAAAACCAACGTCATATCTATCCTATCAGCCAAATATTGTTCTACTTACTTACAACTTCACACCTTTGAAACTCTTTCATTTTAGGACTTTCCACTCAACTAAAAATCATGCTCAACCATCCAAAACAAACAAAAACCCTTGCTCTTAATAACTAGCCTCATATCATACCCAAAAGCCTTAAAGATAAATCAATCTTTGCACTTATAGAGAGATCCCTCTCTAGATTCAGGAGGGCTATATCCTAGAATCCCAAAGTGGTTGAAGTGTTCTCCCTGCAGCTTCGGTCTCACCAATTTGCTGAAATTATAGGGAGCTAATATTTCTGGCGACTCCACTGGGGAATCTTGAGTGTTTTTCATCCTCGGATACCTTTAAGACCTCAGATTACCATTTGATTCAAGAAAATTGTTTAGTGAGTACAAGCAACCCTCTTCAAGCATTACCAAACAAATGGTAATCATGATAAAACTTGTTTGAATCAGTGACAAACTAAGGAGACCTTAGGATTCTCATAAGAGCTTATCAAACCTTGAAGGATCAGCTAGCTTAGCTATAAGAGTAGTCTGTCTTTGTCTCATCACCATAGCTAAGTGTTGAAATAGATTTGGGATACTTTTAGAACCCATAGGACTGAAAAAACTCTGAAAGCCCAAAAATATTTCAAGATTGGTATTCGAATAAACATGGTGGTGGACCATAAAACCTTTTACCTCCAAAAGAGCTAAAAATTTCCACCTGGTGACTCCACAATCCTAATCAAGACCTTAAGACTCCATTTGGAAGATGCATTATCATCATAACATCATTCAAACTCAGTTAGAAGGCTTTAGGATTAAATTTTTCTTGTTTAAAAGATCAGTTAGCCTCTTAAAGATTGTCATATTTGGTTAAACTTTTCTTGTTTACTTGGGTCTGAAAAACATAGCATAGTGGCTCCTATAAATATTTATACTAGAGCCTATCCTGACCCAAACCCTCCTGAGATAGTTGATAACCCTGAAAGAATCCTTAGGAAGTCTCCCAAGGTTAAATCTTCAACTGTTTTCGGATAACCCTTTAGAGCTAATTCTGTTCCTGAAAACCTTGAAGCTTTACAACAATCACAAGTTGAATTAAGAAATCCATTTAGAACTCGGTCACTTGATGATTTAGATAAGCTAGATTCAGAGTCTTCACTTTCATCCTCGGACAAAAGTGAACATCCTGGTAGCAGAGAAACTACACCACCTGATTTACATTTCCATCACAATTTAGGTGTCTCTCATCCAAGATATGCTCAATAATATATTGTTGATACATACACATCTATTCTTCATACATCCACTGTCCAAACCACTCCATTCCAGCCAACTTTCCCTCTTGTTAATCCACTTCTTGTAAATACACCTCCACCCCTTATCATGGCAACATGGTATGCTCCCTTAGTGATGCAGGAGCATCTAGACCCAGCCAGCAATGTGATGGAATGGTCACATGTTGTGGCTAAACAAAGCGAAATTCATTGACTGTTTGGACGAATTCGATTTTACTAAGGAGGATAAACTTCTCAAATAAGCTTGTTATTGTAATAAATGAGAATTGTCTTATTTTAGATTAGTGATAAGATTGTTTGTATAGGTGTGTTGAGAAGCTAGGAAATAGCAGATTTCTGCTACTATTCCTAGAAACAGAAGATTGCGTTGATAGAAGATGTGATAAGAGCGAGAGAATGATGGAGAGGTTTTTTTTTTATATAGAACGAGGGGAGTTAGATCAAAGGGGTATTCTTGTGTGAGCGAGGGATTTTTTTTAGAGTGATTTGTTAGAGATAGCGTGAGTTTTGATATGGAGTGAAAGCTCATTTTAGAGGAGACTATGTAAGTTAAATTATATACAGAGTTTATTCTTATGTAATAGAGGCAATTGCGAGACTTTGTTCTTTTGTGTATTGTGCATAAAATAAAAATCGTGTGTATTTTTATATGATGCGTCGTGGAATTTGAATACCGATTTGGTGTGAAATTTGATAAATTAATGGAGGACTGTTTTTGTGTGAAAAGGTGGTTAGTTTTCGTTGTGCAAATGAGGCAAAAGCCAAACTCTGTTTAGTTTTTGAGTATTATGAGACGCCATTACATTCTGTGCAAGTCGAATGACAAATCGCGAGAATTTGAGTATTGTTTGCCTGTATAATCAATTGAAATGGTGTGCGGCTTATGTTTATTGAAAGAACTCCAGTGTTAGTGTAAATCGGGTAGTAGTTTAAGGTTGTAAGTTAGAAAATCTTTCAACACCGAAATTTTGTTTAAATTAACTTCGCAGCACCTTGAGCGAACTGGAATTAATACATGTGTTGGCTTTGAAATTTGCATCGGCTCGGCGAATTCGCATCGGCGATGTGGAGTCGAGGAATAGTTAAGTGATGTTAAATTCTGGAAATCTCCGATTCCGATTTGGATCGGATCGGAAGTTTGGGCGCTGAAAGTGAAAACCCCTTGCAAAAGTTCCGATTGGTGATCTCCGATTAATCGGATCGGAGTTATGGGAACTGAATCCGCAAGTTCAGACTTCCGATTATTGCCAATGTCGATTCCCGATTCCGATTGAATCGGATCAGAACTGTGGTGATTGATCGTATCGACGTTGTGAAAGCTGCCGATGATTGGAGAACGCATTGGAATTGAGATTTGCAAATTGATTTGAGCTGGATCGGGTGACTGAAGTTGGAACGGAATTATAATGAATGTCATGTTCAGGCGCAGAGGCAGATGCATAATAAAGGTGATGTGATGGTAAGTCATGTTTAATGTTATTCGACTTCTAATGAAATCTGAGTTATGCAATGGAAGATCACACGCAGGATATTGGGTGAGACCGAACGAAGGCGCCGTGACAGCAGTCAATTGAAGGATCTCTATATAAGTATTCTGCGTATAAGAAGGTTGGGGCGAAATTTAGTGTTGATTGAAATCGAAAGGAACTTTTCATCGCGCGGAGGTCCAAGGCATGGAGATATGGATTCACAAAGTGTAGTGACTAACGGCAAGTGCATGGGCCAATTATTGTGAACAACATTCGATTTTTGAAAAGTGGAAAATCGATGTGTGACAAGATCTCTGAATAAGGTGGAAAGAATTATAAATTTGGCAAAAAGAGATAACGGTGTATGTTAGATTCTGGGTATTGATTAATAGAAATTTTCATATTATTATGATTTGCCCAGATGGGAATTTTAATGGAGTTAGAAAGTGTGGAGCGGGATTTAATTACGAGTTGAAATTGCCAGTAAGTGGATTACTTGGCATACAGTTGAAATATAATGTGAAGTGAATTTTTATATGCACTGCAAATTAGGTTCTGGGTTTGGCGGGTTTATGCTTGCGTCATTTTATAAAATTGCAGGGGAGATATAAGGCTGTTGAGTAAAAGCAAAGAAAAGTGTTGAGTTGCAGCGCTCAACGCAGAGTTGTATGTTAAAGGCGTGGAAATTTGCCAGGTACTGAAGATTTGATTTGGGCATTTGCGGAGATATATTCTATATGAATAGAGAAAATTGTGATTTCAGGGTTTTGGTGGTCTCCCCCGCACAAAATTTTGGTATCGTGAGCTTGGCTCGTGGAAATCGGTGAGAATGTTTCACATGAAGATTTAAAACTGCGTAGGTATGGAAATAGTAGCATGCACTAGGAGTCAAGATCGCAAAGAATTTAAATCAAGAGAAGTTGTGAGAAAAGAACCAAAGAGAAGTGGCTAATGGAACTCGAAGAATCCAACAAGAGATTGGACAACAGAGGACAATTGAGTGTGTTCTCAAAGAAAGAGTGAGAGATTGGTAAGAAAGCTCAGAGGGAGCAAAGGTGTTGCTCAAGAGACACAGAGGTATGGTGGACGTGCTACAAAGTTGAATGACTCTGAAAGTGAGGAGAGCTTAGTGAGGTAAAATTGTAGTAAGGAGGACTTTCTATTGCAGAGGCTTGTTGCAGAGGTATGAGGAGCTCATGGAAAGAGAGGAGTAGAAAATGACTATAGATAGTCATAGCAGAAGTTCACAAAGAAGCCACAACAGAAGGGAAGATGCTAAAGCAAATGGCATGACGATGAGTCAAGAAGAGTTTGACCGAGAGAAAGCTAAGATAGATTTCCAGATTGGAATATTGATGAAGATGCTGCAGAAAAGTGTTTGGTCCATGAGGAAAAGAGTAAAGTGGCCAAGGCTACGAGAAAGGAGAAATCAGCAAGTGAAGTCAGAGATAGTAGAAGAATTGAGAAAGATTGAGAAGATATTGAGTGCTCAAGAGGAATCAGAGAAACTTAGAGAAGCAGAGGTAGAATTGAAAGTTTCCATTTACAGACCAGAACAGGGTGAGATGTTAGGGGAAGAGGATAATGAGAGGTCAGCTGAAGATCTCATGGACTATTGGCAGAGTTCAGAACAATTTGAAGATATGTTGACAAAGGAAGCAGATGAGGCAATGCAGCCTTGTGATTTTGATTCTTACAGTTTGTGTATGTTTGCAGGATATGCAGAGGATGGACAGTCGATTGAAATTGTCACAACCAAGAATGAAGCTCTTGAGGTAAAGTATGATGAAGAATCCTTTTTAGAGGAAGAAGGCGTTGATCATTTGAAACAGAAGGAGTTCATAGACGAAATCCTGTTTGGTGTGAAACAGTCAGATGAGGTTGATATAGACCAGAAGTCTAAAGACAATTCCATAATGGGACTACAAAAAGGTAAACCAATGAATTTGTTTAATGGAATTGATGAAAGATGCTTGCAATATGATAATGTGGAAAACAGGTCAACTCAGGAGGATTGTCAGGAAAAGAATGAAGCTGAGACTGGAAATTGTGATGAACTGCTGGAGAGATTTCACAAGGAAATAAAATTCTTGGAAAGATTACTCAAGGAACCCAAAGGAGAAACGAAGCTTACAGAACCTGATGGAGGAAAAGGTGTCGAAGACAACATTAATAAATATGATGCTGAAATCAGAGAAATTGAGCAGCGATTATTTGAAGGTGAGATGAAAGATTAGGAGCAACAAGGGAGCTTTGTCCTCAGAGGCATGAAGGAGACAGAAATATTAACTCAGCAAGATGGAAGTAACCATAAATTTAGAAGGAATGATCAACTACATGAGAGTGAATTTGAGGAAGGCATTAAATTGCAGAAGTATAGAAGCTGGCAGCAGAATGAAGAACCAGAAATTGGTCTGGCAATACAAAGAAAGATAAGTGAAGACCGAAGATACAGATGGAGACTGAAGAAAAGGGTGAAATGGAAGCTATTGCAACGGAGATTGAATGGAAAACTGATGAATGAATTCAGGAAACTTGAACAAATTCATATTGATTTGAAGTCACCGTAAGAAGGATCCGCTGAAATCCAAAAGATCTATGATGGAGGATTGGTGCTTGAAGCATCAAAAGAAAATGGAAGGTATTGTATTTTGAAAACTGAAGGTTGTTGTGTGTTTGCAGGCCATATCGACTTGAAGAAAGACAAACAGTTATTGAAGACTGTTGAAGAAATGACTACTCATAGTCATATGCAGAATAAGGAGGATGACAAAAGAATTTTTGAATTCAAAGTATACACTGAGTCATTGAAGATCATTGATCTTGAAGAAAGCCAGAATGAAGGAGGATTAAAGACAGATATTGCGGACAAAGCAGTTAGTAAAGATGGTGCAGAACTTTTGAGAGAACTTCCAGATAAGATGGCAGATTTGTGGTATAAGTCAAATATTTTGATGATGAAGCCAGGTAAAGCATTTGAGTTTATTGAGCTGATTAATTTTGATGAAGATTTACATGCAGCATATAATAGGAAGTCGATTCGAACCAAGAAGAACAAGACTTGACACGGAAGGTGGCGCCGAATTTGAAGTCAAGAATGATGAAGTTATAAATGAGAAACCGGAAGAAGAACCTGGGAAAAGGCATTTGTACATTTCAGAAATGTATATGGAAGATTATTGGCACAAAGATTATGATGTTCTAATTCAAGAACACAATCAGTTGCAGCAGAAAAGTATTCAGCACACGAGAAGTGAAATGGACAATGAATTGGATGAGTTGTGGAAACTCATACTACAGCATTCCAGTAAAACAAATGCAGGACAAAAGAAGAAGGGAAGATTGGCTGGAAGAAATGGTACAGGTGAAGGGAATGGAAAATTGCAAATTAGAGTGAGCAAAGCAGCATCGAAATATGAGAAAAGGACAGCAGCAGATAGTGAGGCATTGCAGCACAAAGGTGGAAGACTTGAGGAACAAACAACAACAGCAGTAATCAAAGACAGACTATCAAACCAAGTATGGGATCCAGGAGGACACATACATGAAGTGCATGATCAGGAGATCATGTTTATTTTAAACTTTGGGAGTCTGATGCAGGAGCATCTAGACCTAGCCAACAATGTGATGGAATGGTCACATGTTGTGGCTAATACAAGTTTAATTCATTGACTGTTTGGACGAATTCGATTTTACTGAGGAGGATAAACTTCTCAAATAAGTTTGTTATTGTAATAAATTAGAATTGTCTTATTTTAGATTAGTGATAAGATTGTTTGTATAGGTGTGTTGAGAAGCTAGGAAATAGCAGATTTCTGTTACTATTCCTAGAAACAGAAGATTGCGTTGATGGAAGATGTGAAAAGAGCGAGAGAATGATGGAGAGGTTTTTTTTTATAGAACGAGGAGAGTAAGATCAGAGGGGGGTATTCTTGTGTGAGCGAGGGATTTTTTTAGAGTGATTTGTTAGAGATAGCGTGAGTTTTGATATGGAGCGAAAGCTCATTTTAGAGGAGACTGTGTGAGTTAAATTATATACAGAGTTTATTCTTATGTAATAGAGGAAATTGCGAAACTCTATTATTTTGTGTATTGTGCATAAAATAAAAATCATGTGTCTTTTTATATGATGCGTCGTGGAATTTGAATACCGATTTGGTGTGAAATTTGATAAATTAATGGAGGATTGTTTTCGTGTGAAAAGGTGGTTAGCTTTCGTTGTACAAGTGAGGCAAAAGCCAAACTCTGTTTAGTTTTTGAGTATTATGAGACGCCATTACATTCTGTGCAAGTCAAATGACAAATCGTGAGAATTTGAGTATTGTTTGCGTGTATAATCAATTGAAATGGTGTGTGGCTTATGTTTATTGAAAGAACTCCAGTGTTAGTGTAAATCGGGCAGTAGTTTAAGGTTGTAAGTTAGAAAAGCTTTCAACACAGAAATTTTGTTTAAATTAACTTCGCAGCACCTTGAGCGAACTGGAATTAATACATATGTTGGCTTGAAATTTGCATCGGCCCGGCGAATTTGCATCGGCGATGTGGAGTCGAGGAATATTTAAGTGATGTTAAATTCTGGAAATCTCCGATTCCGATTTGGATCGGATCGGAAGTTTGGGTGCTGAAAGTGAAAACATATTGCAAAAGATCCGATTAGTGATCCCCGATTAATCGGATCGGAGTTATGGGAACTGAATCCGCAAGTTCAGACTTCCGATTATTACCAATGTCGATTCCCGATTCCGATTGAATCGGATCGGAACTGTGGTGATTGATCGTATCGGCGCTATGAAAGCTGCCGATGATTGGAAAACGCATTGGAATTGCGATTTGCAAATTGATTTGAGCTGGATCGGGTGACTGAAGTTGGAACGGAATTATAATGAATGTCAGCGTTCAGCGCAGAGGTATGAATAATAAAGGTGATGTGTTGGTAAGTCATGTTTAATGTTATTCGACTTATAATGAAATATGAGTTATGCAATGGAAGATCACACGCAGGATATTGGGTGAGACCGAACGAAGGCGTCGTGACATTAGCCAATCAAGGACTTACATAAGTATTCTCGCATATAAGCAAAGGTTGGGGCGAAATTCTTAGTGTTGATTGAAATCGAAGAACCCTTCTAGATTGTGTGAGGTCCAAGGCATGGAGATATGGATTCACAAAGTGTAGTACTTTAAATCTATGCATGGGTCAATTATTGTGAACATTCGATTTTGGCAAAGTGAAAATCGATGTGTGACAGTATCTGAATAAGGTGGAAAGTGAATTATAAATTTGCAGAGATAACAAGGTATGTTAAATTCTGGGTATTGATTAATAGAAATTTTCATATTATTATGAAATGCCCAGACGGGAATTTTAATGGAATTAGAAAGTGTGGAGCGGGATTTAATTACGAGTTGAAACTGCCAATATGTGGATTACTTGGCATGCGGTTGGAATATAAATGAGAAGTGAATTTTTATATGCACTGCAATTAAGTTCTGGGTTTGGCGAGTTTATGCCTGCGTCATTTTATCAAATTGCAGAGGAGATATAAGGCTGTTGATTAAAAGGAAAGAAAAGTGTTGAGTTGCAGTGCTCAACGCAGAGTTGTATGTTAAAGGTGTGGAAATTTTCCAGGTATTGAAGAGAAACTTTGGGCATTTACTGAGATATATTCTATATGAATAGAGAAAATTGTGATTCTGGTTTTGCAGGGTCTCCCTGCGTCAAAATTTTGGTATCAGAGCTTGGCTCTGTGGAAATCGAAGAGAATGTTTGCTGATGAAGATTTAAAACTACAGAGGTATGGAAACAGTAGCATGTTGAAAGAGTCAAGACTGCAGCAATATAAATCAAGAGAAGTTGTGAGAGAAGAACCAGATAGAAGTGGTAGTGAACCTGAAGAATCCAACAAGAGATTGGACAGAGAGGACAATTGAGGTGTTCTCGAAAGAAAGAGTGAGAGATTGCAGAAGCCTAGAGGGAGCAAAGGTGTTGCTCAAGAGAAGATTCCAGACAGGGGATTGTGCTTACCAAAAGACTGAGTGAGGAGAGCTTAGTGAGGTAAGATTGCAGTAAGGAGGACTTACTGTTGCAGAGGCTTGTTGCAGAGGTGCGAGGAGCTCATGGAAAGAGAGGAGCAGAAAATGACTACAGATAGTCATAGCAGAAGTTCACAAAGAAGCCACAACAGAAAAGAAGATGCCAAAGAAAATGGCATGAGGATGAGTCAAGAAGAGTTTGACCGAGAGAAAGCTGAGATAGATTTCCAGATTGGAATATTGATGAAGATGCTGCAGAAAAGTGTTTGGACCATGAGGAAAAGAGTAAAGTGGCCAAGGCTACGAGAAAGGAGAAATCAGCAAGTGAAGTCAGAGCTAGTAGAAGAATTGAGAAAGATTGAGCAGATATTGAGTGCTCAAGAGGAATCAGAGAAACTCAGAGAAGCAGAGATAGAATTGGAAGTTTCCATTTGCAGACCAGAACAGGGTGAGATGTTAGGGGAAGAAGATAATGAGAGGTCAGCTGAAGATCTCATGGACTATTGGCAGAGTCCAGAACAATTCAAAGATATGTTGACAAAGGAAGCAGATGAGGCAATGCAGCCTTGTGATTTTGATTCTTACAGTTTGTGTATGTTTGCAGGATATGCAGAGGATGATGGACAGTCGATTGAAATTGTCACAACCAAGAATGAAGCTCTTGAGGTAAAGTATGATGAAGAATCCTTTTTAGAGGAAGAAGGCGTTGATCATTTGAAACAGAAGGAGTTCATAGACGAAATCCTGTTTGGTGTGAAACAGTCAGATGAGGTTGATATAGACCAGAAGTCTAAAGACAATTCCATAATGGGACTACAAAAAGGTAAACCAATGAATTTGTTTAATGGAATTGATGAAAGATGCTTGCAATATGATAATGTGGAAAACAGGTCAACTCAGGAGGATTGCCAATAAAAGAATGAAGCTGAGAAGGAAAATTGTGATGATCTGTTGAAGATATTTCACAAGGAGATAGAATTCTTGGAAAGATTACTTGAGGAACCCAAAGGAGAAACAAAGCTTACAGAACTTGATGGAGGAAAAGGCGTGGAAGACATCATTAATAAATATGATGCTGAAATAAGAGAAATTGAGCAGCGATTATTTGAAGGTGAGATGCAAGATCAGGAGCAACAAGGGATTTATGTCCTCAGAGGCATGAAAGAGACAGAAATATTAACTCAGCAAGATGAATATGGAAGTAACCAGAGATTTGGAAGGAATGATCAACGACATGAGAGTGAATTTGAGAAAGGCATCAAATTGCAGAAGTATAGAAGCTGGCAGCAGAATGAAGAACCAGAAATTGGTCTGGTAGTACAAAGAAAGACAAGTAAAGACCAAAGATACAGATGGAGACTGAGAAAAAGAGTGAAGTGGAAGCTATTGCAACAGAGGTGGAATGGCAAGCTGATTAAGAAAGGAAGACTCAGAGAAATGGGGTCACAGCAAGAAGGATCTGCTGAAATCCAAAAGATCTATGATGGAGGATTGGTGCTTGAAGCATCAAAAGAAAATGGAAGATATTGTATGTTGAAAACTGAAGGCTGTTGTGTGTTTGCAGGTCACATTGACTTGAGGAAAGACAAACAGTTATTGAAGACTGTTGAAGAAATGACTACTCATAGTCATATGCAGAATAAGGAGGATGGCAAAAGAATTTTTGAATTCAAAGGATACACTGAGTCATTGAAGATCATTGATCTTGAAGAAAGCCAGAGTGTAGGAGGATTAAAGACAGATATTGCGAACAATGCAGTTAGTAAATATGGTACAGAACTTTTGAGAGAACTTCCAGATGAGATGGCAAATTTGTATAAGTCGAATCTTTTGATGAGGAAGCCAGGTAAAGCATTTGTGTTTATTGAGTTGATTAATTTTGATGAAGATTTATATGCAGGAAAAGAGCAGTGTGAAGTCGATCTGAACCAAGAAGAACAGATCGGATTAATGGAAGGTATGCTGGAATTTGAAGTAAGGAATGATGAAGTCATAAATGAGAAACCAGAATAAGAACCTGGGAAAAGGCATTTGTACATTTCAGAAATGTATATTGAAGATTATTGGCATAGAAATTATGATGTTCTAAATCAAGAACACAATCAGTTGCAAGGGAATAGTATTCAATACATAAGAAGTGAAATGGACAAAGAATTGAATGAGTTGTGGAAACTCACATTACAGCATTCCAGTAAAACAAATACAGGACAAAAGAAGAAGGGAAGATTAGCTAGAGAAATGGTACAGGTGAAGGGAATGGAAAATTGCAAATTAGAGTGAGCAAAGCAACGGTGAAATATGTGAAAATGACAGCAGCAGATAGTGAGGCATTGCAGCACAAAGGCGGAAGACTTGAGGAACAAACAACAACAGCGGGAATCAAGGACAGACTATCAAACCAAGTATGGGATCCAGGAGGACACAGGCATGAAGTGCATGATCGGGAGATCATGGTTAATTTAAACTTTGGGAGTCTGATGCAAGAGCATCTAGATCCAGCCAGCAATGTGATGGAATGGTCACATGTTGTGGCTAAACAAAGCGAAATTCATTGACTGTTTGGACGAATTCGATTTTACTGAGGAGGATAAACTTTTCAAATAAGTTTGTTATTGTAATAAATGAGAATTGTCTTATTTTAGATTAGTGATAAGATTTTTTGTATAGGTGTGTTGAGAAGCTAGGAAATAGCAGATTTCTGCTACTATTCCTAGAAACAGAAGATTGCGTTGATGGAAGATGTGATAAGAGCGAGAGAATGATGGAGAGTTTTTTTTTTTTATATAGAACGAGGGGAGTTAGATCAGAGGGGTATTCTTGTGTGAGCGAGGGATTTTTTTTAGAGTGATTTGTTAGAGATAGCGTGAGTTTTGATATGGAGTGAAAGCTCATTTTAGAGGAGACTGTGTAAGTTAAATTATATACAGAGTTTATTCTTATGTAATAGAGGCAATTGCGAGACTCTGTTCTTTTGTGTATTGTGCATAAAATAAAAATCGTGTGTATTTTTATATGATGCGTCGTGGAATTTGAATACCGATTTGGTGTGAAATTTGATAAATTAATGGAGGACTGTTTTTGTGTGAAAAGGTGGTTAGTTTTCGTTGTGAAAGTGAGGCAAAAGCCAAACTCTGTTTAGTTTTTGAGTATTATGAGACGCCATTACATTATGTGCAAGTCGAATGACAAATCGCGAGAATTTGAGTATTGTTTGCCTGTATAATCAATTGAAATGGTGTGCAGCTTATGTTTATTGAAATAACTCCAGTGTTAGTGTAAATCGGGCAGTAGTTTAAGGTTGTAAGTTAGAAAATCTTTCAACACCGAAATTTTGTTTAAATTAACTTCGCAACACCTTGAGCGAACTGGAATTAATACATATGTTGGCTTTGAAATTTGCATCAGCCCGGCGAATTCGCATTGGCGATGTGGAGTCGAGGAATAGTTAAGTGATGTTAAATTCTGGAAATATCCGATTCCGATTTGGATCGGATCAGAAGTTTGGGTGCTGAAAGTGAAAACCCCTTGCAAAAGTTCCGATTGGTGATCTCCGATTAATCGGATCGGAGTTATGGGAACTGAATCCGCAAGTTCAGACTTCCGATTATTACCAATGTCGATTCCCAATTCCGATTGAATCGGATCGGAACTGTGGTGATTGATCGTATCAGCGCTGTGAAAGCTGCCGATGATTGGAGAATGCATTGGAATTGCAATTTGCAAATTGATTTGAGCTGGATCGGGTGACTGAAGTTGGAATGGAATTATAATGAATGTCATGTTCAGGCGCAGAGGCAGATGCATAATAAAGGTGATGTGCTGGTAAGTCATGTTTAATGTTATTTGACTTATAATGAAATCTGAGTTATGCAATGGAAGATCACACACAGGATATTGGGTGAGACCGAACGAAGGCACCGTGACAGCAGTCAATTGAAGGATCTCTATATAAGTATTCTGCATATAAGAAGGTTGGGGCG
The DNA here is from genome assembly GCA_034641835.2 of Pinus albicaulis. Taxonomy (NCBI): domain Eukaryota; kingdom Viridiplantae; phylum Streptophyta; class Pinopsida; order Pinales; family Pinaceae; genus Pinus; species Pinus albicaulis. The sequence continues at coordinate 48,587 of JAXQQM020062160.1, forward strand.
AAATTTAGTGTTGATTGAAATCGAAAGGAACTTCTTCTAGACTGCGTGAGGTCCAAGGCATGGAGATATGGATTCACAAAGTGTAGTGACGGAATGGTAAGTGCATGGGTCAATTATTGTGAACATTCGATTTTGGCAAAGTGAAAATCGATGTGTGACAGTATCTGAATAAGGTGGAAAGTGAATTATAAATTTGCAGAGATAACGAGGTATGTTAAATTCTGGGTATTGATTAATAGAAATTTTCATATTATTATGAAATGCCCAGATGGGAATTTTAATGGAATTAGAAAGTGTGGAGCGGGATTTAATTATGAGTTGAAACTGCCAGTAAGTGGATTACTTCGCATGCGGTTGGAATATAAATGAGAAGTGAATTTTTATATGCATTGCAATTAAGTTCTGGGTTTGGCGGGTTTATGCCTGCGTCATTTTATCAAATTGCAGAGGAGATATAAGGCTGTTGATTAAAAGGAAAGAAAAGTGTTGAGTTGCAGCGCTCAACGCAGAGTTGTATGTTAAAGGTGTGGAAATTTGCCAGGTATTGAAGAGAAAATTTGGGCATTTACTGAGATATATTCTATATGAATAGAGAAAATTGTGATTCTGGGTTTTTCAAGGTCTCCCTGCGTCACTTAGTCCTTCCTTTACCCTTAGTCAATATTCCATAGGACTATCAGTCCAAGATACCATTGTATGATGCCAGTAATGCTACTGCTGCTTCACAACATGTGGATAAGATGAATGAATACTTTGACAGAAATGAGATTGATGATGAAACTGTCAAACTTAGATTATTTTCTCAAAGTTTAGGGGGGAGAAGTAAGAAAATGGTTTAAAGTCTTAACCCCTCACAGTATTAATGATATCCAAGCCTTCCATCAATTATTCTTAAACAAATGGGAAGTAAAGAAGAACCCTCTCCAAATACTTTCGGACTACAAGAATCTCCACAGAAACATTGGGGAAAGTGTACAAGCTTACTGCACTAGGTTTAACAGTGTGTATAATGCACTTCCCCCAGACTTAAAACCTCCACAAGGCTCAGCTTTAAACAATTTTCCTGAAGGATTTGATCCTGAGATGGCCTATCAGCTGAGAGATAGAGATCCTTTAACACTTGAAGATATGCAAAAAGGAGCTCTTGCTGTGGAAGTAAATCTAATGGAGAAAAGAGAAAGAATGAAGAATGAGAAGAAAGTGTCCTTTAGAGAGGAATCTACACCTTCCACATATAGCTCAAATATGGAGGAGATGATGAAAAAGATGAGCATACTTGAGAGAGCACAAGCTAGTCAAAACCAAACAGCTCCTCAAAATAGAAATTAGAACCAAAATCAGAATTTTAGGAGAAACTAGCCTCAGAATAGACCAAGGGAGGATGATCAACAGATCACTCCTCCTTTTCATCAAAACTATGTAAGTGAGGTTGAGGAAACAAGTGAACAAATAGAGGAAGATGACATAAACATGTTGGGAGTAGATAATGATGACTTTGAAGTTCATTACAATAGAAAACAAGGTCTATACACGCCCTATGATGATAAAAGAGATGAGGATGAATATTACTATCAGGAAATGGAAAATGTCATCATAGAGTCTCGAAAGGAATATGACCTTAGGAGTAAAATGAATCAGGAAAATCCCAAAACTAAAACCTCTGATAAATATGTACAAAACAACACTGCAAATAAACCCAAAATTGTAAAGCAGAAAGACAAAACAGTGGCTGGAAATTTTGATAAAGGTAAAGAGAAAAGCTCTCAAAACAATGAAAAACAGAGTGCAGATCTCAACAGCGTTAGCACATCAGCTAGTGCTCCTGTTAAAATTTTTTTAACAAATGTAAATAGAGGAAATCAACAAACTAATTTTGCTGATAGAGTGGCAGTTAATAAGGCTAAGACAAACACTTCAAAGAATCAGATTCCTTTTAGTTTGGAGCAGGAAATTTCTAGAATTAAGATCTCTGTTCC